>PVLD010000655.1:0-258573 GCA_004027595.1 Dinomys branickii
ACGTATTGTATCACTGGTGTAAGAACCTGAGGGTGGGAATATAAACTAAGAGACATGAAGGAAATCTGTTCAAAAACAAAGAACAGATGGGACGAGGGAAAGGAGAAAAGAAAGAGGCAAAAATGTATGTATGTATATATGTATATACATATGTGCAGGAGGGCTAACATGGTTCTACTATTGTATTATATCACTTAATACTAAGGAATAATTGATGACGGGTTATTTGATCAATCTTGTATGTCTGTATGTGTTATCCTGAACACATACTTTGAAGATATCAACATGCAAAGCAGCAACTATTGTTGGGTTTTTTAAAATTTTATTTATTCATTTGTATTTATTTATATTTTTAATTTTTTTTGTCTTTGATTTTTTTGTGTGTGTTTTTCTGTTGCTGAGATGGTTAACTGTCTGACCAATTTTCATGTCTGTATCTGTGTTCATGTATATACACTTCGAAGATATCAATAGGTAAAGCAACAATCATTGTTGAGTCCATGTCACCTTGTCTGTAAATCAGTTTTGATTGTGTTATTTTTTATGCTAATTTGTGTCTGTTTGTTAATATTTTTTGTGCTTTTATTTTTTTTAAATTGAAAAAATGAATGAATAAACAATTAAATATCAAGTGTTCCTTTGAAGAAGCAATAGAAATGTATAGTGCAATTATCCCGGCCATCTTTCTTGCTCTGATGCTTTCAACTTCTGGGACTGAGACGCTCCTAGTTTCTCTGGCTCTCCAGTCTACCGATGGCTGTTGTGGAACTATCCAGCAACTGGTCCTTCAAACCAATCTAGTGAGTACCCTTTCTCGTTGTGTCTTGTAATTATACAAATTTGTTCTGTTCCTTTGGAGAATCGAGGATAATATAGTCCAGATTGTTTAATTTTTATATTTGTAGCTGCATAAACCCAAAGTGTCCTTAAAAGTAGAAATAGTTCATGACCTTCTCTTGGAAACTAGAAATTATTTTTGATTAGAAATTTGACATTTCTAAGCTATTTCAACTTCAAGAAATAAATATATTGATAGCAGTCAGCATGAAAGAGCAACTGACAGTATATTAGTATGAATTAATTTTTCCAATAATTTCTAATACAGTGGTTATAGCAGATGATATCGATTAGTTATACATCAAATACATCTAGTTATCCTTTGGGAAATGTTAGGATTAAACTGTTTTGCATATTTGGCTTCAGGTATGACCATGTGATTTGCAACGTAAGAAGGGACCTATGTGGGAGAAGGAAAAAGTTCAAAGTATAGCAGAATGAAAACTATTGAATATCTTCTTCAAAATAGCAATAAAAGAAAGATCAAAAATTGTGAAAATCGACGTTTTAACACTTTGTAAGTAAACTAAAAATGTGACACTCTGAGAATTTACCCAGAAGTTATTTGTTTGCAGATAGTGTTGTACTTTTTTATGATGGGTTTTTCTGATTTTTTCTTCTCCAGGTTTGCAATAGTCTTGGAACCAAAACTTTATAATTGTGCTAGATGTGAAACATGAGTTTGCCAATCCCTGGAAGATGTCTGTGGGGTATGATTTCCTTAGAGGACCCCATGCCTTGAAAAGTTTCATTATTTGACCAATATAGTGGCTGTCTCAAATTTTCTCAGCAAAAAGCTTTTGCTTGTTTGGCCCCACTCAGTAATAGAGCACATTCAGTGGAAAGAATTCTCCCAGGAACACATATTTTAAAAATAATCAGAGGCGGGGCTGAGTATATAGCTCAGTGGAATAAGCACTTGCCTGACAAGTGCAAGGTTCTGAGTTTGATCCCCAGTCAGTACCATAAAACAAACAACAACAAAAAAAACTATTAAAAAATAATTAGTGGTAACTATTCAACATCATATAGGCCTGATGTCACAGCTCAAAATAAAAGAAATGAGAGAGTGGACAAAATATTAAAAAAGAGACCTGGGGCATGAGATGTCCATAGAGTCATTTGAAATATTTCAACAGACTTCCCGGGGTCTGTAAGGATCTAAATAGACATAAATTAATATCTGTTACACAGTTTTGTAAGGCATAATGTAAACAAAACAGAAAAGAAAAAAGTACACAAATGAGAAATGCAGACTTAAAACATAGAGACAAAATAAACAAGGGCCAATTTTGTTCAGCTTTCCTAGTAACACATTGCTAAATGTGTGTCACTGATGGCTAAAGCTACTCAAACCCAGATATGGAGACGCAAATCTCTTCCACTACTTCTTGACCACTGCCTCCCTCCAAGGCCACTGTTGGAACTCTGCCACACTGAGCAGGAAGGGCTGACAGGGCCACAAGACCATCACTTCTCTCACAAGTTATTGTTAAATAATAAATAGGTAAACAAACATAGTTAATTTTCAGCAGAAGATGAAAGCACCATTATCAGAGAACAGTAAAAATAAAAGAATTATTTGCAACACAAGAATTTACTCTTATGGAAAAGATAATGTCATGGTATCAAAAAAGTCATTAAATAATCGTATCCCGTCCAAGCAGAGGGAAATATGCAATCTTATTTATGAAAGAAGAATTGTAAGTTATGAAACAAAACCAATAAATTAAGGTGCAATTCTGCAAGACATCCAAAACTTTTGGAAAGAACTAAGTTAAGATCTTATAAGCAGAAATATAACAGTGTACACAAAAAGTTTTTTTAATACAGTGACTGGAAGGCCAGATATATTTGTAGAAAAAAATTCACGAACTAGAAAATTAAATGTTTTCAAGTGACAATGAGGATAAAACAAATCATGCTTAAAAATGCAAAAGAAATAAAAGCTAGCTTCAAATGGTTCAACATTAGCGTTTAGGGGAATTTCACTATCATATGAATTTTACTTGCAGGATTTCAGGAAAATTCTATCCACAGTTAATATTTTTTACATCAGAAGGATCTAGGGTGGAAAGGATAAGAAAACATATGCATTAGTAGAATCCAAAAAAGTCAGATATGATCTTTGAAATCCTTCTATCTTTGAGCACAAAATGTTTCCCTCAAGCAGTGATGCACAGGGACCTGTCTCTGCCCAAGGAAATCTGATTCCATCTTCAGGGACTGCAGACTTTGCAGTACCCGGTCATATAGGAATACCTCACCAAGCACCTGGCTATAGTAATTGAAACTAGGTGCACTTCATCAATTTTTTAAAATTTTTTGCCTCTAGGGCCTTCTTCAAATCATATTGTATATGCTTCAGGCTTCCAGATTGCTAAGTGGCAGGGAAGTACCCCTACACCCAGATTTGTATCATCAATTTGGTGTTTGCAGGAAGCAATTTTCACAGGCTAGAAGAACACAGTCTATTTCTTTATAGATGTGAAAGAATATCTTCAAACATTAACATGAATAACTCAGAAGGACTGTGGGTCAGTTGTGGAACTAGCCTCACATGGAGGTGCTCAGGGATTGTACAACCAGACTCACTGTTTTCACTGTTTCCTTATATGTGTTTTGCGTCTCACCAGGAACCAGGGAGTTAACAAAAGTTATCAGTAATGTTTTTCTTAGAACCAAAGAATCAATTAATTTTAGAAGGAAAAAGCTGGACAAGTCTCAGTGTAAAGTATTGGTTACATTTCTGAGAAGGAAAAGAAAATATACTTCTAAAAAGTGCACAAGGAGAAAAGAGAAATTGTTTAATAACTCGATTAACATTTAACAAAATTGAGCAATATTTGAAACAAGGAATAAGTAGATCAATAACTTTAGCGTTGTGAAGAAATACAGAAGTGAACCTAGGATTGCAAGTTATAATGAGTTATTTCTCCATAACATAAGAGCAAACATGAAATAATACTCCTTCCAGAAAAGAGGTCCATTTTACTTAACAAATATGTACATAACTCTTTAGAGAAATGCCAACAGATTTCACCAGAAAAGTCCTTGAAGTGAAAAATGTGATGAAGTTTTGTAATGAGTAAAGTTTAATGAAATTTTAAAATAATTACAGAAGATATTTAGTAATAATTTAATGCTAAATTGCAGTCCAGCACAACCTGGATAAAAATGTGATGGACTGAGAAACAAGATGGGAAGCCAGGTGAGGTGGCATGTGCCTGTAATCCCAGCACTCTGGAGGCTGAGGCAGGAGGATCCTTACAAGTTTGAGACCAGCCTGGGGTGCAAAGTGAGCTCAAGGCCAGCCTGAACTGCAGAGTGAGACCCTGTCTCAAAGGCCAAAAACAAAACAAAACAAAAAAGGAACACGAGGGGACAGCAAGGGACATTTTAGCAGAGGGTCATATTCTTGTCTTTCTAAAGATTATGATATTACAATAATTAATTTCTGTGTTTGATGTAATTATACAAATCTGAGCTAATGATGCCAAATATTTGAGGTGGTTACCAGTAAAATAAATAGGGATGTATCTGTTAAAAAAGTAGAAAAGTTAAATAACTCAACAAAGAAATAATAGAAAGTATTAGTTCAATTAATAGCAGTAACAAAATATGATGGTCCAAAGAGAGTATACATTATGAGAATAAAATTGAACTCATCTGTCTAATATAACATATGTTACTTAGGAGACAGATGTGAAACACCTAGAAAATTTGAAATATACTGATATATTAAATATGCTAACCAAAACTTATAAAAGTGAAGCTAGTAATAGTCTTAATATTAAAAAAGGTGGACTCAGGAGCAAAAAAGGGTACTTAGAAATGTAAGAAGGAAGTTCCCTACAGCCACAAAGAAAAAGATATGTTTGTGTCTGTTAGCTTTAAAACATATAAACTAAAACCTGGCAGAAAGTCAACAGAAACTTCACAAGGCAAAGTGGAGAATAACACACTTATTTAATAAACATTGTTTCTAGGGTACAGAAAGTGTGAAAATATACCCATCTCTTTCCAAAGAATAGCAAGCCTTTTTTTTTTTTTAAACAGGGTCTTGCTATTTAGTTCAACCTGGCTTGATTTCACCGTGTAGCACAGGCTAGCCTCAAAATTATGGTGATCCTCCTGCCTCAGTCTCCTGAAGGAGAGAAAATCTTAATCTAGAAATACAACCAAACAAAGCCAGTTCAATCAGATAAAAATTATATCAAATGTAACTATTAAAATAGAAATAAAATAGTAAATGCAATATTAGGAAGTTAAACTTAATATGTATTATTTAAAGTGGAATTTATCCTCAAAACAGCTTAATTTGTACTAGAGACTAAAGATGAAAATCATGTAATTTCAAAATTGTACATGATATGTGCTCAAATATAGCACATAATTATCATAATACTCTAGAAAGAGAAATACTCTCAATTAGAAACTTTTATGTAATTTCTAGTACAATTATCTAAAACAATGAAATGCTAGAAACATCCCCATCATACTAAATAATAAAGAAGATATAAAAATTCTTACTGCTTCTTAAAAGGAAATTAAAGAGCAAAGAAAAAATTAGTGAAACAAAAGGGGAAAAGACTACCTTCAAATTGAAACATTAGAAATGAGAGACAACAATTCATTTAAGGACACTGAACAATTAGAAAGAATTTATGGAAATCAGCTGCTGAACTTCTAGACAGCAGGACAGTTGTGTAAAGACACATAATTCAGCCAGGTACAAGGTGTCACTTATTAAAGGATGAGTAGAAAATATCACTTTTCCATTTCATAAGAACATGTCTAACAATATCTACCAACAATGTGCAAAATTTAAGTGGGGAAAACTTTATTCATAAGAAGCATACAAAATATTTAAGTAAAACGTTCAGAAACTAGAATAATTAATACTGAAAATATATCATTTTCCCTCAAGTAATCTATATATTTAATGTAACCAGAATAAGAATATTTAATTCACATGGAATAAAAATTATGTAATAATATTCAAATCTGTTGGAAAATTAAAAAAAAGAATTTTCTTTCACATCTATATATTTGCATTTTAAACCAGAAATAACTGCAGCAGTATTATCAGTGATAAATATAAATATGAAGCAGATTGGACAGCTTAGAACAGAGTATACATCCATATATTGGAATTTGTTTCATCAGAAGGAAAACATTTTCTTTTTTTTCTTTTTTTTCTTTTTTTTTTTTTTGCGGTACTGGGGATCGAACTCAGGACCCTGTGCTTGCTAGGCAAGTGCTTATTCCACTAAGCTATATCCCCAGCCCTAAGGAAAACATTTTCAATCTTCATGATATTCAATGACAAAAAACTTTTTTTCAAACTTTTAAAACTAAGTCATTTGACTTTTCTGGGTATAAAAAATAGAACCTTGTAAAATATTAAGAATTTGCTTTATTTTAAATGTGAGAAAAATTAAAGCAAATCAATTTAAAATGAAGGGGAAATATGGATGCATATCTAAAAGAATAATTATTTTTAAAAATGCCTATATGGCCTTGAGTTTAGGAAGAATTTCTCAAACAACTCATGGAAAGGCAGAACTTTAAAGATAAAGTTAAACTGAAATATAGCAAATTAAAGACTTCTAAATGAAAGAATTATACTGGTCATGTTGATGCATTCCTGTAATCGCAGCACAAGGGAGGCTGAGGCAGAAGAATTGCTGTGAGTTGGAGGCCAGCCTGGGTTACCTAGTTCACAACGAGCCTTGAACTTATGGTGAGACCCTGTCTCAAACAAACAAACAAAGAAACAGCTATCAACTCTCATCACTCACATTCTCTTTAATAAAACACAAAAATGAATCAAAGTAAAAATTTGAATAATAATTTGTAGTATTTTGAAATGTACAAAATGGTTAGTTAACAGATATAGACAGAACTCTTAAAATTTAAAAAAAAACACAAAAGCTAGGCTAAGAATATTGTCTGAATTTCATAGAAGAAAATAAAAGTTCAATAAACAAACGTTCAAGCTCAGTACTAACTAGGGACTTGCAAATTCAAATACCAATAGAAAATATTTTGTTTTTATCTTGTCAGATTGTCACACAAGCATGGGTGTGGTGGAATATGGAAGTTCACAAAGTGACATAGTAAAAGAATTAGTGCATCTTTTTGGAGAACAATTTGACAATTTTTGCAGAAAAAATTATTCAAATTACCTCACTTCTAAGAATATCTGGAGCATCAGGATATTCATACAAATATGGATCTGGATATGCATAAGAAAACATAGACAAGAATGTGTTTGTCTAATGTTTTCAATAACAATACATTATAAAGCCTAAATGTGCATCAATAAGACAATGGTTATGTTAGAAGTGACAAATTCATATGAAATATTGCGCAATGAGCAGAAAAAAATGTAATTTAGATCTATATAGATATTTTTGAGTAAAATATTACAAGATTTCATTACAGTAATGCTTTGTTACATAAGATAAAATATATCATCATATGTCATATGTATGCCTTAAATATACAACATAAATTTATCAAGATTTTTACATCTAAAGAACAAAAGAAGTAGAAAAATAGGAAGTGCTACTAAGGACTAACTCAGCTGGATTAGACTGACAGAAAACATTGGTAAAGGACATATTAGACAAAGGGCTTACTCAAAATATATAAAGAATACTTACAATTCAACAATAATGAAATGAGCAAGTTGATTAAAAAGTGGGCAAAAACCTAAACAGACACCTTACCAAAGCAGATATGCAAGTGGAAAAAGCATGATACCTACTGAACGTCATGTCAATAGCAACTGTGAATTAAAACACCAGTGAGACTCCACTCCCAACTGTTAGAATAGAGAAAATCTAAAACAGGGACAACACCAAATTCCAGCATGGATGTGAAGCCATAAAAACTCTCATTCACTGCTGGTGGCACTGCTAAATGGTGTGGTGTAGCCACATTGGAAGATAGTCCAGCATTTTAACATATTTCCACATGATTCAGAAATCACACTCCTTAGAATTTACCCAAAGGAGTTGCAAACTTGCATCCACACAACAGTTTTATGTCAAATTGCCCAAACTTGGTAGCAACCAAGATGCCCTTGAGTATATTAATGGATAATTAACTGAAGTGCACACAAATAATGGAATAGTATTCAGTGATAAATAATGAGAGAGATGAAAAGGAGGGAAGAAAGTTTGATTTAAGACATGGAAGAAATGTCAATGCATGTGACTAATAGAAAGAAACCGGTGTGAAAAGGCTACACACTCTGTGATTCTAACTCTAATGACTTGAAAAAAGCAAAATAAATGAGATGGTAAAAAGGTGACGAGTTGCCCTAGTTGGGAGGAAGATAAATAGAGGAAGCAGAAAAGAAGTTTAGAACAAAGATGATTTTATATACCATCCATACATCCATACATCCTTAGCGGGTACAACTTCAGCACTCAACCCCAACATAGACTGTAGACAGGCAATAAGGGGCCATTGTGGGTTCGACTACCATGACAAACAAAGCCACCGCTCTGGTGGGGAACGTTTGGTAGCGGGGAGGGGGTGAGTTTCACATATAGTTTAGGAGACACAGTGTGGGAACTCTAACTTCTACTGAATTTTCCCATGAATCTAAAATGGCTCCAAAAACTAAAGTCTATTAAAAGAGAGGACATTTTCTCATATTACTAGTGCAATTAGAATTTTTTAATAAAAGGGTAGTCTTTACCCATGGGTAGTTTGTGTATTTGCAAATCGATTTTAATACTTAGCAGGATATTAATGATAATACAAAAATAACAGGGGACCAAAAACACTCTGAAAAGAAGGGACAAAAGATGAAAACATAATATTAATAAATCAACACCAGAAGCTTATTATTCAAGAAAATGAAAGCAGGATTTATTGTACTGTCGTAAGCACAGTCACTTTTTAATATCTTTTGAATGCTGATAGACACAACAGATAACTTTTAGGGAAGGCTTGTTCTATGTAAGGCATATTGCTTAAAGTTTGATACATAGTATCTCTTTTAATCATTGTAAGAAAAAAATCCCATAAGGTAGGTATTGATCTTATTTTTGTTTTATAGCTGAAAGAAGTGATGATGCACTGAATTAAAAATAAAATTTCAGAATCATAAACATACCTATGTCTTGATGAAATCCATAAACAGTGGCAATGCAATGTGCTGCAAGGGTTCATCTTAATTTATTAAGTACGCTTTTTGCACTGATGCCTGTAAGTAAAATTGGTCTGAAAATATACATATATGATATATATACTTATATATATTATATATATAATTAGATATGTATATATTTAATATATATAATATATATTAAATATATTATATATTATATATAGAATTAGATATATACATTTAATTTCTAATATTCTTACTTATTTTCTGTTAGTTTTGACTTTTTCAGATTTAAACTATTAGGGTCCTCTCAATGGCACAGCGCCTGCCTGGCAAATGCAAGGCCTTGAGTTCGATTCCCTGTACAAAACAAAACAAAACAAAACAAATTTAAACTCTTAAAACTCTAACAATTTGCTTCTTGCTAACTTGAATATTTATAATTTCTGAATTATGAGTGTTAGTGTTACACTGTTGGGTACATAGATATTCATAATATTTGTTCATAATAGGAAGCTGTGTATTACTTTCAACATTATGAATTATTTTTCTTCTTTTCAACAAGTTTGTGATTTTACGTCTCTAAGATTGCAATTCCTATTTACTATATATTTTCATCTGCTTTCGTTTTGGGCCATTCTTTTAATTTTCAAATTTTCTGAGTTTTCTTATTTTTGGTGTAAAACACAGAACTTTACTTTGTTTTGTGATCCAGTTTAAAATTCTTTGTTTTTATAGAAAATGAAATAAGCCAATTTAATTTTGTTTAACTTGTTTATTAATATGTGTTTGTGATATGTAGTGAATGTATCCGTTGTGGTGCATTGGTGCATATGAACATCCCCTTCCCGCCTGTATGTACGATGGATATTTCCTGCTGGTTTTTTCCACATTTGTTTATGTTTTCTCTTGTCACGATTTTGTAAAATACTCACACTCTGTGGTGAAGTGTGTATTTTAAATATTTACAGGTGTTTTTATTTCATTCTTTTGTGGTTACATTTTAAATTTGTTATACATTAACTATTTTATGCAAAGTGTAACTAACATTTTATAATCAAATATGGGAGGAAAATACTGAAAATTCTCAAAGGCAAATTAGTTTGCTGAGGAGAACAAGCAAGATGTCCTCATGTGACGTGAAAAACACTGAGGTTTAATACAGCACTCCTACCTAAACAGAAGCGGGTCTGTGTAAAATTTACTACTCACCATGCAAACAGCACTACAAATGGAACTTTAAAAGTGAAATTATTATTTTATATTGTAGAGATAAGCAACCTTGCCCAACTTCCTCTGTTGGTGGGCAATAATCATCTCTTCTCCTCAGCCCAAGAGAAGTGACAGAATATGCAGGTGCTGGCCCTGGGACTGGAGCCCAGTTTCCCTCCCAGGAGAGACAGAGGGTAACTGAAGGCGGCTGGAAGTGACTAAGGAAGAGGGCAGGTCTATGTGATCTCTCTGTGTGTCCCTGCCCTTGCCGGTCTGTACACAGCGAGATGGTGATTCTAGGATACCGGCCCTCCAGCTCCTCAGAGCTGGCTGAATAAACCCTTCTTCTATTTTGCCAAAATACATGGTCTTCTTTGATTTGGTCAGTAGCATCCAAAGGAACCTCAGCATATGAACCCAGTGGCTAAGGAGCCTGTAATACCGACTTAAAGTTCTGAATGAATTGTAAGTATTTACCAGTCATTTTATTTCTATGATTATTGTTTCTGTTCAAAGTGAAATCTCCAGACATTTTTTTTTCTTTTCAAAAATGGTTCAGTCAGGACCCCAGAGTACAGCTCAACAGCACACTGTGTGCCTGGCAAGTGGGAGATTGTGAGTTCAGTTCCTGGTACACACACACACACACACACACACACACACACAAAATGGTTCAGTCTTCAACAATATTTTTCCATGATTTTTTCCTTCTGTAGCGTCTTTGTGTATCTTCTGCTTATTGTCTCCGCCTTTTATGGTCTCTAATCCTTCTTTCCTTTTATAAAATTCTCTTCCATTTTGCTAGTCTTCCTGACTTCTTCCCTTTCGTTACTGTTTATCTCGAAGTCTGTTTTACATTGCTATTCTTCCATTTTCTTAATTTGGGATGGTTTTCCTCCCACTTCTCTCCCGAGTTTTGACAGCTGTTTCACCAGTGCCTGTTGTCTCCCTGTCCCTCCCCAAGATGTTCAATTTGTGACTTGTGGTTTTCATTCATAGAGGAAATTCCTTTGTTGAGCCCTTATGAAAATTTATGACAAAATAAGTTTCGTGACAGTTTTTTCAGCTATTCCATGGCGACATTGTCAGTGTGTGTATTTGTAAACAAGTGGTTCTTTCCTGTTACTTTTCTGCAAGTCTTTTTTTGGTTTGTTTTCAAGGTAGCAAAGAGGGACATTTATTGCAGGTGGAAAAGAACCACACTGCATAGGGTGACAGTGGCCAGTGAAAAGGTTCACAGTGACCATGAGGGCAATGGAGGTGACAGGAGACTGGGCGATCTGATGACATTTTGGTGTAGCCAGCCAAGAGGCAAGCTCAGGTACCAGAGATCAAGGCGAGGCCCATGTGTGGAGAAGTTTTGTTTCTTTCCACGAGGGGCTTTGCTTTCTTCTCCCCTCCCTTCCCTCGCTGTTCTCCCTAAACTGGGGACCAGGGGACTCTTCTCAAGCACCAGGAGGGGCTTCCTGGCTCCGCAGTGGGGATGGGCTAAGGAAATGTAGTTTTTGTTTTTCTTTCTAGCTCTGTGGACTCTGAGTCTGTGTGTGTGTGTGTGTGTGTGTGTGTATGTGTGTGTATTGTACTTTGGTCTTCTTTTGGTCTCTAGTTACTCCAGATTTTTTGTTTGTTTTTGTTTATTTGGTCCTTTATTGACTCTTTAAAAATATTAAATTTCACTGCTTATTTCCGTTTCTTCTAGATTATAAATCCTCAGTGTACATCAAATGTGAAAATACAGATGAAACATTTCATCTTATAAACATATATCACATTCAAATATACAATGTATATACACATGCATAATCTCATGTAATACTTGCATAAGTCCCATGGATCATTTTTCAGTTTTCACTTTTTAATTAGTACAAGATTTTATTGCATAATGTTTTCATTTCTTGTTGTGAGTTGTCACATATATATAATGTGTCTCAACTCAGGTTTTCAGTCCCTTTCCCACCAGTACGCCCCCCTCTTTTTTTTTTTTTTTTTTTTTGGTACCAGGAATCAAACTCAGGACCTTGCGCTTGCCAGGCAGGCGCTTGTGCCGCTGAGCTCCAGCCCCGGCCCTAGCCCCTCTTTCCCTTGATTCCCTACTCATTTGAGAAAAAAGTACATCTCTCCACTTCCATTCCCTATTTTATTTTGCTTTTTATATTTGAGTTTTTCATATAAGAGAAACCATGTGTTATTGAACCTTTTATATCTGATTTGTTTCAGTTAATAATGTGGTCTCAAAGTGCGTCTATCTTCCTACAAATGACAAATGTATCTTTCTTTATAGCATAGTAATACGAAGGGGCAACAAATTCATGAAAGACTGTTCAAGATCACTGGCAATTACGGTGATGCAAATTAAAACAACTTTGGATTTTTGGTTTTTGTGTTTTTTCTATTGTTGAGAGAATTGATTGTCTGACTAAATTTGCATGCCTATATATGGGTTTATGTATTTACACTTCGAAGATATCAATGGATAAAGCAATGACCACTGTTGAGATCATATCACCTTGTCTATAGATTAGTTGTGATTGTACTATTTTTTATGCTAATTGGTGTCTGTTTGTCAATATGTTTTTGTACTTTTATATTTTTAAATAAAAAAAAAATTAAAACAACACTCCGATTCTGTCTTACTGCAGCAAGAATGGCTCCCATCTAGAAACGACAACAAATGTTGAGGCTGTGCAGAATGAGGAACCCTTCTATATTGTTGGTGGAAAAATATATTGTCGCAACCAGTATAGAAATCCATATGAAGATTCCTCAAACAACTAAAACTAGAGATTCCATTTGACCCCGTTCTTCATTCTCCTGCTGGTTGTCTTTCCAAGAGTCAAAGACATCATATTACACTGATATATGTGCACCGATGTTTTTAACAGCATATTCCATGATAATCTTGGATGAAGCATATATGTCCGTTCACAGATGAATGGATAAAGAAAATGTGGTAATTTACTAAAACTTTTCTTGTATTGTTTTCATATTGATACTGTGTCAATTCTTTTTTCAGTTACTCCAAATGAAATGAACTAAAATTTACTCTCGTCCGCTCATGGGAAAAGGACAGGGAAAAGCAGTCACCTGGAGTTCTATCTGGACAGAGATACAGAGTACACTCAAGAGCACAGGGTACGCACTTAGAGAGACGAGACACCAGAGTTGGGAATTGGGGATCCTTATGTGTTTTGGGTGCAGGGAATCTATGGGATTTGATAATCTACGGTCTTAGGCTGGTGTAGTGTGTAGGAGAGGATGCCCCACTCACAGTAAAACAATTCTCCACTTATATGAGAAACACTAATTTATAAGTGAAAAAGGTAGTTTATTCACAGGTGAAGGCAGATCACTTGCAAGTAAAATGGGAATGGGCAAAGGTGAAAGGGAGTTGCCCCAGTTTGCTGTTTTGGGAGAAGAGAAAGAGAAAAAAAAATTGCAACACAGTGGACTTGTATCCTGAACTTGCAGTTCTTCTTAAAAGTACAATTTTTTATATTTCAATTTCTTTGTCTCTTTTCTACCTGGTTTTATTTCTTCAGTCCTACTTCAATCCCTGCCTAGGTGGTAACAGGCTTTTGCAAAATTTACTACTCTACTGTAGTAGAGGCTTAAAGCTCTAAACAAATACTAGTTATTTGTCAATCATTTATCTCTACGGTCTTTGAAAGAACAGCAATTGCTGACTTTACCCAGTGCCTCTCTGCACCTCTGCATCTCACCCTATCTGCCTTTCAAAGCTACGGTGCATTAGAAGAGCTGAATATCTGTTGGTCCCTTAATGAGGAGGTACTTCTACCATTCTGATTGTTAGGGAGCTGTGAAGCCAAATATTTCCATTTTCATATATTTAAAAGGAAAGATTCTAGCAAGTTTGGAATGCTCTGATGATCATGTAGTACTTTAGAACTAATATTTAATCTTTCTTTAGGGGGAGGTATAGGTTTTCACCAGTATTTGTCCATGCCTTATTGCACTAAAATCTTTTTCCATACTGCATTTCAAATTGAGAGCGAACTTATTATAATGCATGCATTTACTATAGGACATACTTATATAAAATAAAATGCTAAATTATTTCTTCTAGAGTCTAAGATCCTTTAGAGTTCTACAAAACTGATTGTTGAGTAAATGAAAGATTATTTCTTCTTTTTAAGCAACACACACACACACACACACACACACACACACACAGGAAGCCAGCCAGAAACAATCAGAACCCTTTTCCTTCAAAGGCTCTGATATGGAGTAAACCAATCACTTTAGGTATCTTTTTGAGGACAGTTTTACTAGACTTCTTCTCCTAGTCCTATCTTTTATATTCATAACCTTTTTGCTCCCTTCTCTCTCTGGACTACCACGTGAAGATTATGAAGCAAAATTATGCTTCATTGAAACTGGTCAGTTCCCCCATTGTTTTTATATTGACTGACTGTATAAATTCATTCTCTAGATCTTCTTGTACAAGGCAGTGCCTATACTACGTACTTGCGTTGGAATCTTCGTAGCTTGCAGTTACACAGGATTGATTTACAGTCTGGTAAAGCAAAACAAAATCCACAACAGGAAAGCTGGGCCAACCATAGAAAAATGCGGGAAAGGGTGAGCGTTGGGGGCGGGGGAGGGTGAAGAAAACTGCACTGAAGAGACTGTGAAACAGTTCCACTAAACGTGCACTGTAATGTGTGCCCTACTTTTTTGTTGTTGGGTAATGGGAAGCAGAGAACCAAGACAAGGCAGTGGACTGTAGTGTCCTTCACACTTAGCAACCATCCTATATCAGAGAACATGGTCTGACGTTATATGGTCTTTTCTTGATATTTTTCTCCTTCTTCTTCAACTGTTCAACCGGCTAGCAAACATCACCCCTGCCCAGGCAGCTGTTCCCAGGGGCAGGCGAAGGTTGCCTGCGTTGAGCTCCCTGCTGGCGCCTTCTGGACAGGCAGCCGGTGCCCAAGAGCGCCCGGGGAAACGAATGGCTAATGGGGGACTACACAGATGTCACGGGTGCACATGCATCACCACAGTCTGACCAGAAAGCAGAGAAATGGGGGGTGACAGTCCGCCGATGTGGGTCTCCAGGCCGCCGCAGTGGAGCGCGCACAGGTGCCGCCGGCGTGGAGAGCTGTCCGCGGCTTCCGGAGCTCAGGCTCACGCGCTGAAGCCGGCTGCGGCTGGTCCTGGGTGAACCCCCAGCTTGAGCCTCGGGGGAAGAACCCAAGGAAAGGGCGCGAAGGGGGGAGCTGGGTGGGAGGGGGCGGGGAGGGACCTCTCGGCTCCCCCTGGATTTCTCCTCTCGGGTCTCGCTGGTGGGAGCCTCCCCCCCACTCCGGCTGAGCATCCCCCTCCCCCCGCGCATCCCCCCTCCTGCTCTGCCCTCCCCCTCCCGCGCGCCTCCTCCCCTCCCCCTCGCCGCCCTCGTCTCGGGCTGCTGGAGCAGTCGCCGCTTCAGCGGAGACGGAGATGGGCAGAGAGCGCGCGCGGCGCCGCAGCTCCGGATCCTCCGCCCTCCCCGCCCCGCGCGCCCCGGGCCCCCGCCGCCGCCGCGCTCGCTGCCTCGCCGTCCCCCGACTGCTGTCCCGCTCCTAGGACAGCGCCGCCGCCGCTCCCGGCCCTGCCTGCCGCCTGCGCCGCGCAGCCCTCGCGCGCGCCCGGGGTGGCGCTTTGCCCGCGGACCGGTGAGTAACCCGGGAGCGCGGGGGGCGGGCGCCGAGGCTGGGCTCCAGGGAGCGTCTGTCTGCGCGCGAGGCCCTCCGAACCACCCGCCGGGACCCCCGCCTCCGGGCGGAGCGGCTCCGGGGTGCTGCCCGGCGGTACCCGGGGGCTGCTGGCGGCTTCCAGTGCACCTGCCTGGCCCCGAGCCCTGTCCCTCCCGGGGACGGCGGCACCTTCCAGCCCCAGAGCTGGCGCACTAACGGCGGTGGCGCCCGGCCCCGACCCTCGCGTGGCTGCGAACGGGGTCGTCCGTGCCCTCGCTGTGCCCTATCCCAGCTTTCCGACCTCTCCCGCTTGCCGCTGCGTGCAGCCCCTTCCCGTTCTCTCGCGGATGAAACCTTCTCCGCCAAACCCGCCCAGACCCACCTTCGCTCCCCTGCCAGAGCCTCGCGCCAGAGCCCCGCTCCCCCGCCGGCTTTCCTCCCAGAGAGAAAGGTCCTCTGGGTGAGTCTGACCTCGTTCCCTCGACAGGATGCTGCCCCTGGGCTCTTCTGACGGTCACCCCGGGAAACTGACAGCCACACGTGGTGGCCGTGCCTTCCCGTCAGGGTGTTCCCAGCACCTGGGCTGTGGGAGAGGTCAAGCTTGGCAACAGGAAGAACAAAATAACTACAGCTTTTTAGGACTAAACTTTTTGTTACTGTTGTCTTGAAGCACACAACTAGTTACACTGCTTAGATTTCTTCTACTCTTGTACAGGGATGAGCTGAGTATGGGGAACGCCCCTATTTTTACCTGTTCCGCCCGGCACCAGTCTTCTTTCCAGCTTGAGAACAGCACCTGACTGGGAGGGAAGTGAATCTCTCTCAGCAGCTACATTATCTAAAGCTCAGCAACTCTTGAGGATAAGGAGCTTTTCCTTGAAGGAGAAGAGGGTGGCACCAAACTTACCCTTTAAAATCTTCTTTGAAAATACAGTAAGCCGAAGGTCTTATTTTTTTTTTTTTCTGTAGGTTTAGCGGCTAAGAGAGGGATAATAAAAGGATTAGAAAACATTGTACCGAGAAGCTCCTGCACTAACTGGGTGCGTCGGGGGTTGTGTAACGTCTTATTATCCAAACAGTATTTGTGAGAAGTTTTCCTCCATAGCCCTTCCTTCTCAAAACAGGTTTATCATCCTCCTGTTTCTAGCTGGTTTGCAAGAAAATAGGCAGTTGTAGTTAAAGAATGGATATGAGAAACTCTGAGGGGATGGGTAAGGGATAAGGTGATTTGAATATTCAAATATGTGATCCCAGTTCCTCCTGTATTAGCTTTGAAAAACTACTACCCTCACACAACGTGTGATGTATATTTTAAAAGAAACTATGCGAACGTATTAATTTAAAATGGCATTTCATTCTGTTGAATTCTCTGTCTGATGACTTATGCTCCATGAATACAGATAAAAGTGTTTGGGGAAAAAATGCTAGAAACAAAAGATGTCCCCAATTTCAGGACAGAGTGTATGCATATAAATTTCTTGACGTCATTATAAATAATTGCAGTGGAGTAATAATTAAATTGTCATTCTTGCTCTTGCAGTTGGTAAGAGAGATGTTACTTCTGTACCTTGAAGAAGCAAGTCTCTGCCTGCACAAGAATAACAGAGAAAGTTGAGCAACTCTATTGGGAATTTGTTTAGTGAGAATTGCTTTAAAAATTTCACTATCTCCAATGTCAGGAATTTTTTACTTGTTTTGTTTTAACCCAAAATACATTTGAATTTTATTCATCTTTTTTATGCAGACATAAGCAAAAATACAGTGATTGGTGGCTTGTTGGTAAACGTCAGGAAGTGCTAGAAATAACGACTTTACTGCTGGTGTTCTAAATTTGGAAATTTTGGTTACCTTTAGTGTTTGACTAATAAGATCATTTATATTTAAACTTGTGATTATGGCAAATGCTCCCATATAGCCATGCCATGGATCTGGGTGATAAGCTAGGAGTCAAGTCCAATGATTTAATTTTTTCTTAAAATACTTTACACTTTGGGTGCGAATAGAGTGACTAGTATGTAAAGTATATCCAACAATAATAATAAATATATATTGAAAAAGATACATAACAATTGAAAACAAGGGAAGGCAGGAATAATGCCCACTAATCTATTATTGCTCATAATGATACTAATGATTAGTTCAAAGCAGTGTATTATAATTCTATGTATTGTCCAATACTAAAATGGTTTCAGAATTATCTAGGAAAATAAAAATTAATGTGCCATCAATTATGGCAGGAATTTATGGTAAGAATCTTCAGTAAAGTAGAACTCTTGATCTTCCAGGATTTAATGTCATTGTCATTAAGAGGCCTATGCAAAATATTTAGGTATAATATGTTGGCAGACAGAAACACGTTGGAATAGCATCTCTTTGAAGACCATGAGAATGTGTCTCCTAATGCTCATACTTACATGCCACCTACAGGATAGGTCTAAAATGTTTTCCCTGGTAAAGAGAAATTTTAAATTGTCGAAATTATACAAATCATCCCCTCAACATGTTACCATTAGTTGAGTGTTCCATGTATAACAACTTTTCCTGAACTGTGTGGCAAAGAAAGAGAAAAACTGAAGAAGAAACAATAGTAAGAAATGAGAAAAAGAGGGAAAGAATAAAACCAGGAATAGTTACACTCTTTAAGCAAAAGTAATGAAATACAAGTTCTATTATTTAAGTATTTGAGATAACAGCTGTTTTCCAATTTGAATTTCAAGAAATGCCTCCATAATTACAATAATACTGCCTCTCTGTTCTTATAAATTGGCTCATTGACTTTTATTCAATAAAATAAAAAGTTCACAGGCAAACTCATAGAATCTAATTGTCTAATTGGACTAAATAAAATTCTAGACAAATTTTAAAACAAAACTTGAAAAGAAAAAGAACATATGTACTCCCACCTAAAATTATAATATTAGATTAATAGCAAAGTTAGATGTGTTATTCAATCTTATGGCTATTGATATTTACAAATGTATGAGTCTATATTTTACAGTACAAAACATGAATTTTGTGAATTCAAAACAACCCCCAAATTGCACTTGTATATATCAACTCATCACATACATTTTCATATGGATTTTCTCTCTTCAGCCTATAAGGAATAGCTTGCAGAAAGCATTCTCATAGAGCAAATATACCAATGAATATTTCTAATGTAACCTGACTATTTGACAAAAGTTTTATAACAACGCCATCAAAATCATAGTCTTATGAATCTGTTCTAATGTGTAATTACAATTCCTACAAAATGAAGCATCTGCATTCTGTTACTTTATATATAACTTTATGAAATACATTCTATTTAGTTAGCTGCAGATAAACTACCTGGCATTCTTAATGAAAGACATGTAGAATGTAGATATTAGAAATTATAAGGAACATTGCATTCCTTCATTTCATTAATAACTTGCCCAAGTTTCCTTAGTCGGTAACAGAAATAGAATCCAAGTCTCTAACTCGATTCTGCATCTATCTTTTTATAAACTAAAAATGAGCCCCCACACTAATTTGAGCAAGTAATAAGAGAGACATCAGTTTCAGTATTAAGGAAAATGGGAAATAAAATGAAAACCAGCACTTCTTCACGTACCAGGAGAATGTCTGATCTCACAACCCTGATAGTTCTCACTCTACCTGTAAATTAAAGTGTGGGAAATATTTTTAAAATTAAACAGGTCCACCTAAAATATTTTAGTCTTATTTTATAGATTTCATTATGAATTGTTTACTCATATACTGCACATTTCTTTTGCAGTAATGACATGCTGTGACACTTGCAGTCTAACTTTTATAAACAGTTGACCGTAAAACATTCCAAAAACAGATGCTGGATTCTAAAAGCCAACAGGGGAAACACATTTACAGTTTCTTCTATATGCTTACTTAATCTTTATGTCACCGGAAGAAAAGTTTGTGCATCTATTTGTTTATTATTTTGTGTTTATTTTTATCTCCATACACTCTGTGGCTTGAGTAGCCAGGGAAGATAAATTTGTTTCACAAACTTCTAAGACTCCAGTGGAAAATACTGGCACTTTTAGCTTTTTCTTCACCCACGGCCAGAGGGATCAATGTAAGTAAAAAACTAAATCAATGAGAACCTGTCATTTTCACAGGATAAAGAAAAAAATAAATTTTCACCTGTCGTCTTGCTGATGGAGGTTCATTGGTGTCACCTCCTCTAGGAAGGATAATTTGATAATTATGTTGCTGACTCAGTTACATTACCTGGACCAAAATTCAGTTATCTAAATATGGCTGGGTTGATGGAAGTTAAAGGAATCACTGATCTTAGGCTGCTTGTGGCTAGTTTAAAAGATAGGACAAAACTTTGTTTTAAGTTTTCCTTGTTAAGGAATTGGCCTTCTTTCAATTCATTAAGATGCAAATTTAACTGAAAGGAGAACTAAGGCTTTCATGACCTAAGTTCTCTGGAGCGTAATTCAGCCTCCATGTTGAGATCTCACCAAATGGCCAGAACTAAAATTATGAGTGTAGACACTTGAATGACGACTACACAGGCGCTGACCTCAGCCAGCTCGCAGTTTAACTGGAGGCAGATGATAGGCGAAAAGACTGAGACACTGCACTCACTTCAGCTATTATAGCTACAAAGCTCCTGAGCGAGACTGTCCAGAGGAAAACCAAAGAGGCCATAATTTAGTCAGAATCTACCTTAGGTAAAACAGTAGGTCATTGCTATGGCTTGACAGTAAAATAATCTGCTTTCTAAATAAAAGGAAAAAAACAAGTTTCTGCTGGTTCCTAGATTTTCCATCTCTGAGAAAAGATTTGTTCACAGTGTCAAAAGCTATTCTTATACATATTAATAGAAACTAATATATAATCTCATAGTAATGACTGCAACAGGTCATAAGGTATTTTTCCAAAGGAAATATAACTCACTATATGCATTTTTAGATTTTTTTCTATATATGGCTTTAAATATACATTAAAAAGGTCAAATTTTTCTTAAAAATAATAAAACTAAATCTTTAAGGAGCATTCACAGGGTAGTATACATAAATGGGGTACATGCATGTTTTAGTTTCTTCATGGCTGAGACAAAATTCTTGACAAGTTAATTAGGAAAGGTCTCTTTCACCTTACAGATTCTAGGGGTTTTAGTCCATGGCTGGCTGATTCCAAGATCGGGGGGCCTGGCAGGAGAACATCACAGAGGAGAGAAAGTCCGTGGCATGACAAGCAGGAGCCAGCAAGCAGCACACAGCAGCAGCAGTGAGAGCAATAACTAACCTCCCTTTTCCTTTTACCCTCTCCAGGGTACACGCCTTTTGGTTGGCACCACCTGAACCTGGGTGGGCCTTTCCACTATCCCCACAGGTCTATGCTAAAATTATCTCACATTCTTAATCCAAGTATCACGCACCTTAATCTACCCACCTCCCCCAAACCCCACCTATGACCGCTTGAGGCTTTAGGAGGACAACTAGACACAAGCTATAACAATGCACTATGTATATTATACCTTCCCTAGTTAAAGGTTTACAAAATACTTTAAGAAAACAGATTTAAGCTTTACAAGGTTACTTAAAATTCCCTGTATCTTGTTTCTCTCATAAAGAACATTTATTGAATGTTACAGAAGAATGGTAGAAGGAAAAGTTGCCTATAGTTGCGATGAGAACAGGTATGTAGTTTGTACATGAAAGGCAAAATACACATAATTCCTTAGTTGCTAGTTGCTCTATCAATTCTTTACTATTTTATATGTCCACTCTATTCTTTGTGTCAGAAGGAGTAACTGAATACATGAAGTGCTATTATTGGCTAACAGGAAAACTTTTGACATGTGATAATCCAGCAGACAGGGCTCTAGTGACAACAGTACTTCACTGCTCTGACTTGGAGTGAGACCACTGAGCTATGTCAGTAGCCAATTCCTGCTGATTTGCAAGAGCCATGAAATGTCTGAGATTAAAATAACTCGCTAAGTTAAGCATGAATAATTGATTCTAGTCCTTGTTCTGAAGAGGTTACATGAAGGCTGTCGATCCCACTTGTCATACTTCTCCTCACCTATAGCCTGGTGGCATTTCTCTGCCTCCACTGAAGAGTTAAGCAGTCATTACAGACACGGGAGTGTGAAAGTTGTCCAAAAGTGTTGAGAAGGATTTTGTGGGAAATGCCGATGCTAGGACTATCTCCTACCATTTCCCGTAGATTCCTTGCTATGGTTAAGGGGAATATACATCAAATCACAGTCAGAACTGTCTGGCAGATGAGGGCAGAAAGCTAAATTTGAATCCCTTGTCGCTATTTGAATGCCACTTTTCATATAAATATGAGATGTCACTGATGAGCTAGGTGAGCTACAAGCTTGACCATAGTTTCTATTTAACAAGTGAGGTTAGTAGGACCCTTTCTTACCTCATTAGTCATGAAGTCTAACTTGACCCACCCCAAATAAAATAGCAGACCAATCACAAAAGCATCGTTGATCAAGAGTTCAAATTTAACAAGAGTCCAGTTATAAGTGGAGAGCTGCTTTTAGTTTTTTTTACAAAGATATACCTGGTAGGGATGTATCCTGTGTGTTAGGGAGGTCACCACTTCAAATCACTTAAGGGCACTGCGGCTATTCACATTTACTCAGAGACTTCAATCAAAAAAGCATTAGTCAAAGAGACTTGTAGTTCACGGATTAATTAAAGATATGGGGTGCTAAATATAGAGAGAAGGACACAGCTTGATTACCAGCTTCTAACACTGTGTATCTATACCTTACTCAAATGATTCTAATTTTTTTGAGTTAGCCAACATAAAGCACCAAGTAAAATTTCCATCTGAGGCATATATCATCTCTAGTACCAAAAGACTCTACTAAGATGTTGAATACTCCTTTGTGTTAGTTAGGAAATAGTAGACAGCATATTTTTTGACTGCTAGAGGAACTTAACATTGTAGATCTGACAATATAGTCTCCAGAAACTTTATAAAGAGAGCCCAGATGTTGTTAGTATTTGTCACCTCAGTTGGAAAATGTGTGAGACAATCACAATTTTGTAATAGCAATAAACATTTCTGACTTGTTCATCATAAGACATTATCTATATAGTTAAAGTTTAATAGAAGTACTCACGGTGACCCACTACTACTGTTGGCAGATGGAGGAATTTAGGGAGTCCTGGGCCTTGCCTGTAATGACTCAGATTTACTACAAATGCCTATAGGTGGCTTTGTCAAATGAAGGAGACATGATTTTTTTTTTTTTTATCTTAAGGAGCCAGTACTCTTGAAAAAATGCCATTGGCCTATCTAAGACAGCATTCCAGAAATTGAATCTGTTCTGTGGATTCAATTACATGGCTGTCTGGGACTATACATGACCAATGTCTGAATTTAGTGGGCAATAATCCATTTTAAGTTTGTAGAATGGATTCTCATTAGCCTTTTCACTGGTCATACAGGGCTTTGTACTAAAATATTTCATTTCTTGCTACTCATGTTTTCTTTAAGTCCATGGTCAAGCCTATGATTCTCATTTGTCCTCCTGAAATTTTAATTTTTCTATTGGGCCATCTAAGAGGGAAACAGGAGGAAACCTGTAAAGTGATTGACATGTTACATTTGCACTTCTTTATATGTGGCTTTTCACAGTTCTGATAATCTTCTCAGGCACTTAATGGATGACGAAGAGTAAGTGAATAACATTTGAATTCTTACTATATAATCTTAAGCAGGGACACCAGCAGTGCATTGAATTAGCCCAAAAGACTTCATCCACAAGTTGATATTAACTTGCTTTTCCCACTGTGAATCCTGCAAAAACCCCACTCCCCGAATCTAAGCATCCTTCTCTTTTCTAAGTCTAGGTGAAAAGGTGACTTGAATATCTACTTCTAACACATCCTGAAGCTCAATTTCAAATTCAATGTCCTTGTCATCCTGAAGTCTCTCAGTATACCTGAATGGGAGCATATGTGTTAAGATATATATGAAAGATGAGGGTACCTTGGTCTTCACTCATTCTTTTTTAAATCAGCAGTGGTCATGCAGAGGGGTAGAGAGGGATCTGAGAGCAGAGGAGAGAGGCTTCGTGTACACTTTTAGTTTCATGTGATGTGACCGAGCCTCATGACATAGCCAAATAAACTTCAAACATTTTCGTCCTACAGTGATCTATACTGGGAACAGAACTAACATGCGTCATTACCTATTTTATCCTTGTGAATCCCTTGACTCAAACAGTACAGCCACATTGCTGTTTTCACTAAATGACGCAGTTTGCTCCCTCTGGCTGATACAGTATCGTCTCATGCACTGGTGACTTTCTCTATAGGACCCAACTAAATCTGGGGCACGGTTTGCTCCGTTGTATATTATCTCAAGTTCTCATACATTTTATACCAGGGAGCGGGAAGCTTTTCTCTGCAGCACTGGTAACCTCTAGATTTTACCTCAATTTCTTTACTCTCATTCTCACTCACCATTAGGTCAACTTTATCAGAATATTAAGCTCAATTCAGGCCAGTAAAAACCCAAATTCTTGCCAGCGCCTCATCCATGATTTCCCACAGGAGTAGTGATATTTCAGGAAAGCCTGCCCGAGAGGAGTGAAGTTCCTTTATAGTGGCAGAAGTTCCCGGAAAAAACAAAACTGAGAAATCTTATTGTCACTTTCCACTGGATCAAGGGTTGTCACGATCAAATGAAGGAGAATTTAGCCTTAAGACAACCCACCACTCTTTAGCATTTCTTTTTCCCACACAAACCAGTTAAGGTTCTGTTGATTTACGTGATAAATTCTTCTTGAATATATTATGCACAGGTGCATCTGACTATTGTCTATGAGCAGACAGAGCCTTCTGCATAACCAGTACCAACATGAGTACTAGTTGTTACAGTGCTGCAGATCTGAGAATGGCTTCCGAATTGGCAAAGAAGTCTTTACACCGATAGAGTGAACAACAACCAAGATAGCATTCTGGTAGCTCTGTTTTACCTGTTTTGCTGTTTAGCCTGAGACTGTCTTCTGGATTCCTTATCACTAACAGCCAAAAAGGGTAGGGCTGTTTATTGTGCAGTTGCTCATATAATTAGTGTAAATGTTTGCTAATGATTCCTAGAGATTTCCCTCCAATTCCATGAAAAGAACAGCATTCTATTTTCATAATGCATATTACCAAAATTTCTGAAGGGTCCGAGAGGTTTCTCTGCTTGTGAATTAGCATAAAATCCTGCCATAGTTTCGTGGTTAGTTGTAGATAACATTACACTTCTAGGTCCCAGCAAAAGGGCAGTTTATTTTTCACAACCATCACAATAGCAAGAGCATCAGAACTTTTGCTCTGGTTCCCTGAACCCCAGTTGCTACAAGGCCGTACGAAGCAGACCAGATTATTGAATAAAAAAGGCATCCCAGCTAAAGACATACAAATCTTTATATGGAACAGGCAAGCCTACCTTTGCTCCAGAAAGTGATGCAATTTATATTTTCCAAGGCTATCTGGTTTACAAAAAATTTTTAAAAATAATTCAAAGTAAAATTAGCCAGTGATTCTTTCATAAAATGTACAGAAATGTAAAAGACTCATGGTTATCCCTCAATGATAACAAAAGATTTCAATAAGCGCTCATCTTAGCAGTCTCCTTATCTGTGCTGTGCTGTATGTGCATCTTTGCCAGGGTGCTTTTAACATGTGATACCTAAGATTGATGAATCTATGATATAAACCATGAGGGAAGATTTTATAACAAATATATGGTATCTAAAATACATTATTAGAGTCTTTGTTAGATGCTCCTGACTTCATGGGATTAGCACAGGGCAGATAAGTAATTGAGAATTATTATACTAATGAACAAAAAAATTGATCTAAATCACATAAGAAGTCTGTACTTTGTATAATTACAGTAAATGATAAAATTTGCTTAATATATCTATATTATAATACTAGATGCAAATTATATTATATAATATATAATTTGCTTAATATATATAATTTACTTAATTCTTACATATACTTTATATGTATATATTGCATATATATACATATATATGTATGTATGTATATAAGTCTTTAGTATTTTCCTACTGCTACACAGTTTGAAGTGTCCCCTAGTAAAGGTTGAAGGCCATTTAAATTTCTTTTATTGAGACATCATAACTATCATGTTTTCTAATGAGCATCTTATATTCTTAAGGCTGTGGAAACATGCCTTTTCTATTAAGGCTTATCTCTATGATATTATGACCTTATGACATAACATTGGCCATATATATATATATATATATATATATATATATATATATATATTTGTGCCACT
Organism: Dinomys branickii; assembly: GCA_004027595.1. Taxonomy (NCBI): domain Eukaryota; kingdom Metazoa; phylum Chordata; class Mammalia; order Rodentia; family Dinomyidae; genus Dinomys; species Dinomys branickii. The sequence goes on from PVLD010000655.1 coordinate 26,173, forward strand.
GAGCTACATCCCTGGCCCCTGGCTTTGTATTTTTATATGTGTTTCTCCCACTGGTTTACTCTGAAAAGAAACCTGGTTTCTACTTTGCTAAATTTTTGTTTATTTATTTATTTTTATTTTAGTGTATGTCTCTAGTACATAATATTTATGCTCCTTTGGGAAACTGGTACATGTACATAACACACCTTAATGGTTTTCAGTCCTTTTCCTCTGTCCTTCAACCCACTCCACCTCTTGATCCCCTTCCCATCTGAGAAACATTTATTCCCATACTTCCTATCATGTGTCTTTTATTTTGCTCTTTATTTATACTTTGAGTTTCCCATATAAAAGAAACCATGAGGGGCTGGGGGTATAGCTCAGTGGCACAAACGCTTGCCTGGCAAGCGCAAGGTCCTGAGTTTGATCCCTGGCACCGGAAAAAAGAAAAGAAAAGAAAAGAAAAGAAAAGAAAAGAAAAGAAAAGAAAAGAAAAGAAAAGAAAAAAGAAAAGAAAAGAAACCATGTTCTTCATACTATTATTGCCTAGCTCCACAACTAAAGCATGATGGCTACTCAGTAATTTGTAAAAATTAACATGAGATGACATGTTACCATTAACATAAGTGTCCATTAACAAGAACCTTAATTTCACATATTTTGGGAAATGATGTACCATAAATAATAGAATTTTTTAAAATGTAGACTATTTGAGCTGGAATAGTCTATTAGAATTTTTTACAATTATTGTAAGTTTTTAATCTCCCTTTACACGTTATATTAACATTCATATTATAAGGCATCCCATTCACAAATATCACAGTTTGATTATACACATACCCCAAACCTTATACACATACCCCAAAAGTCTATACCAGTTTTAGTCACTTTGCTAAATCATTAAAATAACAAAGGTAATAAAAACATTATCATTCGCCAAGCAATAAGGTCTGATGTACTCTTGGAAAGAAGTTGTTTTACAAGTATAATGTGTCAATGGTACCAAATTACTAGAAAGTCATCAGACACCCAGTAATCAAGTACACTCTGCTATCTACTGACGAAAATTTTATGATCTATCTTCAGTGTTCACTTCTATCTGAACAGCTCTTGAAAGAAACACAGCTATTGGGCAACCATGGCTATTCCTGATAAGGTTCTCCATTATGAATAGGTGCCATGTGTTTTCAGCAGACCACAGACAGCAATATCCCCAATATCCCTTTCTGAGTGTGCTCAAAGAGTCCCTTCCTCACCGCTATTAGGTTTACTAAATTTCAGACTCTCACAGTCCCCTAATTTACTGTGCTCTCAGCCAGAAACATCTTAGAGCTCTTTCCTGTCATCCTACAGTGCAACAGACACTGGCTGTGAGATCCTGAACTGGCTGCTGGATAGAATGTGGCTTCACTTCATGTTCCAATTTTAACTTCTCCCAAGATGGCACATCTCCGAAATACCTTTCTATGCATTTTATTGAGAGTACAGAAAGCAAGAGACAATTTTAATCACTTATTTTGTTTTGATAAGAATGTTGCACAGCACTGGTGTGAATCCTCAAGAGCTTTCCTTGAGTCTGAAAAAGCTGAGAAGAGAGAAGGAGACATTGTTCAACTCCTTTCAATATTCTCCTGAACCCCTATTCTCTGAACATCTATTAGAATTTTTAATGAGCATTTGTTTTGTTACTGTCACTTTAATATCTGAATTCTAAGCTTCTTTCCTAATTTTTGACACACAGTTTATATGCATTTAAAAGTTCAGAGAAGAATCACAATATTAAATGTAAGACTTTGTTTCATCATCAAAAGATTAGAAATCAACAAATTTTATGATCCAGAAACGACTTCCATCTTAACCTTGAATTGAACACTCTAAAGTTTCTGACTTTCCCCCTCCATTAAAGAGGGAGACTGAACACAAGTTTACTTCATTTTCACCTTTTGTCCCGATACACAGGTTTGCCTTCCTTATTTCTTTGTTGTAGGGCTTTTTCTCCTCGGGCGCAAAGTCTGCTGGGTGTAATTACCTTTGTGGCATCTGTCTCCATCTCATTTCTGTCATCAGTTATCAATGGTGCCAGCCTTGATGGCCAAGAACTTCAGTGCCTTTTCCCCTGCCTTTCCTGTTTCTTCTAACTTTTATTGTTTACTCAAATTCTAAAAACAAGAACATAAAGAAAAAGGCTGTCACTAATTTCTTAGTGTACTTAAGACTGTTACAGTTATCCTATAAAAATTTTGATTATTGTAAATGTACAAGTAGAAATCCCTAAAATATTAAGTAATTTCTATAGTATCTACATGTACATATAAGGATGTCATATTTTCTTCATATTTAATAATTTGAAAAGATATAATCATGTCAGTTGGTAACAAATGAAATGAGGCTAAGGTTTGATTAGATAATTAGCAAGTGATAATTAGATAATCCTATTAGATAATTAGCAAATCTTAGACCACTAAGAAAATGTGGACTTTGGGGACTATTTTATGTTAATTCAAGAAGTGGCATATAATGAGTACTGAGGAGATAATTAGAATAATATTCTCCATGGCAAAATTAAGGAGATACTTGGAAAATAATTGTTGTTTTAATTATTAGCTTAATGTGATAATTTTTTTTCCACAAGCATTAAAACTCGTCCACTAATATCGATCCTCTTCCACCCAGAATGAACAAAGCTGTAGAGAGTTTAAACTCACCCTAAGAGTAAGAAAAGCCAGATCAACAACAACCACAAAACTTGACTTTTATTGAATACACTAGAAAGATAGTTGATAGAATTTACAAATGTCTAGAACTACAGGGATGGGTAAGTAAGTCCCTCTGTGGAGAAATAGATCATGGCATTCGTGTCATATGCAGTAAAGCACAGAATAGAACCTGACCAACATAGAACAGACGATAACAGAAGTAGAGTGAGAGGCGGAAGTTTCCCACAACAAACAGAGGGTGACTGGAGGATTGACTACTACTGCACACAAATCAACTCCACCATTCCGCGCTCCCATCCCCCACCCTGAAAACACGGCAATGCGAGAGCAATTTGACATCCTAAGTACGTGGTCAACAGTCACTTTGTGAAAAAATTAACTTAATGCCACATACGAATGTCCTTAGAGAAGTAAAGGGCTACTTTACCATCAATCATGAATAATTGACATAAGTCTCAACTGTTTTACACTGGTATTTGCCATTTCTTTTGGGGGGCTGTCTTTTTAAGACAGAGTCTCCCTGTGTAGTTCAGGCTGGCCTTGAGCTCACTTTTTAGCCCAGGCTGGTCTTGAACTCACAACAATCCTCCTGCCCCAGCCTCTGGTCTTGAACTCACAACGATCCTCCTGCACCAGCCTCTCGAGTGCTGGGATTACAGGTGTGCACCACTCTGAGTTTAACATTTAATAAAGAAGTTAAAATCCATACAAAAACTCAAGGGAAATATTTATTATCAAAAGTTAAGTCTAAGAAATAAAACCAAAATCAAAGATGACTGAGAATTTGGGACTCTCAGCTAGATTAATATAACTATGATTAATGTGTCCAGTGACCTAACAGAAAAGGTGGACAATATGCATGAACAAATGAAGAATTTTAGTACGAAAATGGAAAATACAGGAAAGATTCAAAGTGCTTGCTAACAGTACAAGAAAATGCTACCACATACCACACGATTTTTCAATATACTTATTAGTAGACTCATCCTTTCTGAGAACAGAAGCAATTAACCAGAAGATGGGCCATTAGATAGTAGCCAAAATTGGGAATGGGGAGACAAAAAATAAAGACACATAAAACAAAACTGAAGCAGAATATTTAAGAGTTGTGTGACAACAGCAAATGATCTATTATCCTTGTAATTAAAGTTTCAAAATAGGAAAAAAAAGAACAGAACAGAAATGTTTGAAGAGACAGAGAAAACTTTCATTATAAGAACAGGCAAGAGACTAGATTTCTGCTGAGAATTTTCCAAAAGTAATGAAAATCAACACATTACAGAACCAAGCAGTCAAGAAAACTCCAAGAAAGGAAGCTAATAACACTTAGAATATACACACACAGGGTCCCCTCTACATATCATAATCAACCCAAACAGAATCAAAACTGAAAACAACAAAACTATGCAATAACATGTGTTTTAAAAATTTCTCAAGGGTTAGAATTAAGATACCAATAGGAAATCGGACCTCTGCAAACACATAAAAAACTCTAGGAATGGTAAAAATAAACACAAATGAAAATGATTTTTAGAAACATTGCTGCTGGACTTAGGTTATAATTCATTGGCAAAGCATATGACTAGCATGTGTGAAGCACCGGGGATCCCAGCATGCAAAAATAGTAACAGCAAAAATAATAGTAAAAATCAATAGAATAAAAGTTCTTTTAAAATTTATTGCTGTAAATAATAAATTATCTAAGGTAAAAGACAGTCACATGCATTAAAAGTGTGCTACATAAAAGTTTGCTACTTGTCAAGGACACTTCAAGTTTTGGAGAGAATTATTGAAAATGTAACTGTTTTGCAGAACTCATGTTACTTGAACTAAACTGATAAACTACCCATTTTAGCCATTTTACATCAACTAAAACTTTTTTTAAGTAAGTAATGGAGATAATAGTATTATTAAAAGTCCAGTTCATGAATAAGCATAAAAATAAGAAGAAGAAAAGATAAAAATAAAGAGGAAATGCCTGGCAGAATAGTAGATTTAAATCAAGTCATGTTAACAATTATGATAACTGTAACTGATGTATATAGCTCAATTAAAAACAATAGCTATGGGGTGTGTAAAAATCACAATTACCAGCTCTATGTTCTCTATAAGAAACACACAGTAAGAACCAGGTGTCACGGCGCACGCCTGCAGTTCCATTACTCGGGAGGCTGAGGCAGGAGGAGCAGCATGAGCTTGAGCCAAGCTTGAGTTATATAGTGAGTTCAAGTCCAGTTTGAGCTGCGTATCAAGATGTTTCCCTCAAAAAGCTAGAAAGGGAGGGAAGGGAGACAGGCACAAAAGTTTAGAAAATTAAATGACATGTTAACACTAATAAAAATTAGGTAGGAGTGATTATAGATTAAATAAACATTAAACAAGCAATAGTGCTAGGAGCAACAGAACGTTATAGGTGAGAAAATTTATTAACAAGATGACTATGTGCAGGTAAGAACAGAATTTTAGAATTCAAGAAACAAAATACTCAAGCTGAAAGTGTAAAGTTAAACCTGCAATTATATCTGAAGATGTTGGCTATCCTGTCTGCTGTTAGTCAGACAAGTAGAGAAATGTAAGGATATAGAAGGTCTGAACACCATCAACCAACCTGGCATAATTGGTAATAATACAGTCATTCACTCCAAACAGCAGAATCTGGCAGAAAATATTTACAAAATAAATACATAACAAAGACTGATATGCAAAATATATAAAGAACTATCCCATTCAATTATGCAAAACAAACAAACAAACCCTAACTCAGTCAAGTGAGCTATAAGAGATTCGAACAGTCACTTCAAGAAGGGCAATAAAGGGTTGGCGAAGAAATCATGTAAAAAGATGGTGCACATTAGTAGTTATTAGGAAAATCATTGTAAATTAAGATAAGAGTAAAGTAGTGCTGTGCAGCACAAAAAAACAAACAACAAAAACAAACAAACCAAAACATTTGACCTCTTGAAGACAGAAGGAGGATGTTGAAGAACCAGAACATTCTTATATTGCTAGAGGAACTGAAAAATGATAGTGCTATTTTTCATTTTGGAAAACAGTTTTAACAGCTCCTTATAAAATTAAAAAATGAAAATACATGTGATTTAACAATACCATTCCTAGGAATTTACTTAAATGAAATAAACATATACATCTACATCAAAACCTAAACTATGATGCATATTTATATTTATACTTGTCAAAAACTGGAAAACTCCCAAATGTCCTTAAACTGCAGAATAAATAACAAACTATTATATTCATGTAATGGCATGTTACTCAGCAGTGGAAAGAAATAAACAATGAAAAGAACCAGTTGGAAGCATACACATTATATAATTACATTTATAGGACATTTTGAAAAAATAAAAGTTCTGGAAATTCTTAGACAGAAAACAAGTCACTGGTTTCCAGGGCCTAGAGTGGAAGGTAGAGACTAACTTCAAGGAGGCACAAAGGAAATTTGGACGCTGATGGGGCTGTACTGTATCTTCACGTACAGCAGTAGTTTATGTACTTTTCTCAAAATTCATAGAATGTGGCATCTAAATGAGATTAGTTTTGCTTGTAAATCACACCTTGATAAATGATTTTTTAAAATTAATACATTGTTGCAGTATAAGCGATTTGCACCCCTCTTAGGGGATGTGTATGGGTCAGTAATATAACTATTCCCCATTCCCTATTCCCTCCTGCCTGCCTTCCTCCTCCTCTTCTAAATCCCCCTCCCTATGTTAGTTCTTGTTGATATCACAGTATTAATTTCTTTTCTAGGGAAAAGAGGAAAGAAAGAAAGAAGGAAGGGGGAAATATATATATATATATATATATATATACACACAAAAAAAAATAGCTAAGAAAATTTTACTACTAAATTCCATTGCTTTACTGTAAGGAACAGTTAATGCTTATTTTTTTTTTTACCAGTTTCACATGATTATATCTGGCAATCTGAACAACTACTTTGAAGATACTGTTAATCGTATCTCATGCTTATGACATACAATGTTTACATTCATGGAGGTTATTAGGTTGCTGTGTATGGCATATCTTTATTATATTTATTTCTCTGCCACTCTTCCTTTCCTTCCAGGTGTTCTCTTGGACCCTTGCCATTTGCAAATGACTGATCCCCTTGTCTCCTTCAGCCCTTCCCTTGTTCTCCTTTGTTTGAGCTTTGCCATGTTCAGATGAGAGGTCCTACACAGTATTTAAGCTGTGTGTTTACTTTATTTCACTTAACATTGCATTATCCAGGAAGAAGTAGATATAAAAGGACCACGCCTGACTTTGTAAAATCTATTTATTACAAACCAACAGGCAACATCATATTAAATGGGGAAAAACTGAAAGCATTTCCTCTAAAATCAGGAATAAGGTGATAAAGCCCACTCTCACCACTTCCGTTCTACGTGGCACTCAGAACAGCAGCAAGAGCAAGCAAGCAAACAAGAAAAAGATAACACAGATGCACACAGGAAATGAAGAATTCAAATTATCATCATTTGGGGATGTCATGATACTGTACATAGAAGACCCAAACAATTCCACAGAAAGCTCTTTAGAATTAATAACTAGCTTCAGCAATGTAACAGAATAAAAAAATCAACACACAAAAATTAATACTGTTTGTGTACAACAATAATGAATGCAAAGATATCTTTTCTTGGAGGGTGAGTTCTAGTTTTTTTTTTTATTTTAAAGAGAATAAAAATAAAAAAATATGGAAATGATGAAGAACTTCACTAAACAAGATGATAGCAATTCAACAGTGGTTATTGTATTGCATATTGCTGTCTTCAATTACTTGTTCAAATTACTAGATACAAATGTGCAAAATTGGTCAAAAAATTTTAAAAGAACACAGAAAAATTCAGCATTGACTGTTCCTTTCAGAAGACCAGTAGAAATCAGGAGTACAATTATCCCAGCTATCCTGTGTGTATATATATATATTTTTTTTACTTTCTTTTTCTTTCTTTCTTTCTTTTTTTTTTCTTTCTTTCTTTCTTTCTTTCTTTCTTTCTTTCTTTCTTTCTTTCTTTCTTTCTTTCTTTCTTTCTTTCTTTTTCTTTCTTTCCTTCCTTCCTTTCTCCCTCCCTCCCTCTCTCACTTTCTTCCCTCCTTTCCCTCACCCAAGTTGTTACATCCACTTGAGCAGTTTCTTTCCCTTTCACAGTATCTACTGTACGTTTTGGAATTTAATTATATTTTCAGGTTCTTACACTAGGGAGACAATACAATGTTCACACATGTGGGTCTGATTTCTTTCACTTTTGAGTATGGTCTCTAGTTGCATTTAGGTAGCTATAAATGCCTCAATTTTTTTTTTCTAACTGAGTAGTACTCCATTGTATAAAAATACCACCTTTTTAATCCATTCCTCCATTGATGTGTATTTGGGTTGTTTCCAAGATTTAGCTGTGACAAATTGTGCTGCTATAAACATGGATGCAAATATATCACTGTGGTGCAATATTTTTAGTTTTGGAAAAATACCAAGAAAGGAATACCTGGGTTAAATGGAAACTCCCATCCTAGTTTTCTGAGGAATCTCTGCAGTGATTTACATTATGGTTGCACCAGGCTACACTTCCACCAACAGTGGAGAAGGGTTCTGTTGTCCCCACAGCCGCCCCAGCCTTTATTATTGTTGTTATTGTTGACTTTTTGATGACAGCCATTCTTTCTGGGGTAAGATGGAATCTCAGTGTTGTTTTAATCTGCATTTCTCTTATGACTAATGACGTTGAACATTTTTTCATATATTTATTTGCCGTTTGTGTTTCTTCACCTGAGAAGTATGTTTTCATCTCAGATGCCTGTTTTGGGATTGGGTCTTTGAATTTTGTGGGTCGGATTAAAATTCTTTCTCTGTTCTAAATAGAAGTTTTTTGTCTGAGGGAAAGTTGGCTAAAACTTTCTCCTAATAATTTTGTTTTTGTTTTTACTCTGTTGGTGGTTTCTTTTGATGTGCAAAAACTCTTTAGTGGATGAGATCCTAGTTGTTCATTCTTTGAAATTTTTCCCATGCAATTTGTTTGTTTATGAACTCTTGGACTACCTGTATGTCTTCAAGACTTCCACCTACTTCCTTTTCCAGTAGATTTAGTGTTTCTGATTTAATATTTATGTCTTTGATCCATTTTGACTTTAGTGCATGGTGATAGACGTGGGTCTAATTTTACTGTTTTGCGTGAGGAAAGGCAGTTTTTCCAGCACCATTTGTAAAAGAGGCTATCTTTCTTCCAGCAAACATATTTGGCCCCTTTATCAAAGCTAAGGTGTGTGAGTGTGTTTGTGATTGTGTCTGCATCTTCTAGTGTGTTCATTGATCCTTAGGTCTATTTTTTTGCCAATACAATGCTGATTTCATCACAGGAGATTTGTAGTATAGTGTTGAGTCAGGGATTGTGATACCTCCTACCTTTCCTTTGTTACCCAGGATTGCTTTTGCTATACTAAGTATCTTCTGGTCCCAAATCAATCTTAGGAATCTTTTCTCTAGGTCTGTGAGGTATACTAACAGTATTTGAATTGGGATTGCACTGAATCTGTGTAACAATTTTGTGAGTATGAATATTTTCACAATGTTGGTTGTCCCTATCCACAAGCAAGGAATATCTTTCCATTTTCTGAAATCTTCAATCTTTTTTTTCAAAGTGCTATAATTTTCACTGTATAGATCTTTTACTTACTTTATTAGATTGATTCCTAAGTATTTCATTTTTTTAGATGTGGTTGTGAAAGGTATTATTTCCCTAATTTCTCTCTTGTTGCACTTGTTTACAGGAATGCTATTGATTTTTGAGCATTGAATTTGTGTCCAGGTATGCTATTGAATTTCATTATCAAGTCTACAAGACTTGGTGGAGTTTTGGGGGTCTTGTATTAGAGTATCAAATCTGTGAATAATAATAATTTCACTTCTTCCTTTATAATCCTTATTCGGTTATTTCTGTCTCTTGTCTCATTGCTCTGGCTAATGTTTCCAGATCTATATTGAATAGGACTGAGACAGTGGACATCCTTGTCTTGTTCCTGATTTTAAAGTGAAAGTATTATGCTGGCTGTCGGTTTATCATAGATGGCTTGTACCACATCGGGATAGAGACCATCTATTCAGATTCTCTGTAGGATTTTTTATCGTGAATGAGTACTGGACTTTGTCAAAAGGTTTCTCTACATCTGTTGAGATGATCATGTGATTTTTGTCTTTGGCTCTATTGATATGGTATATTGCATTTATTGATTTATGTATATTGAAGCATCAATGCATTCCTGAGTTAAATTCCATTTGGTTATGATGTATAATCTTTCTGATGATTTGCTGCATTTCATTTGCTAGTATTTTATTGAGGATTTTTGCATCTATATTCTTTAGGGAGATTGGCCTGTAGTTCTCTTTTTTGGTTTGGTGTTTCTCTGCTTTTGGTATCTGGATAATTCTTGCCTCTGTGAATGAGTTAGAGAGAATTCTTTCTCTTTGTCTTTCACTACAGAGCTTGAGAAGAATGAGTATTTGATATTCTCTAAATTTCTGTAACAATATTTGCAGTCAAGTGAAAAGGCATATACAACTTACTGTAACCTGTGGGATGCAATGAAAGCAGTCCTCAGAGGGGAATATATAGTGGTGGATTCTCACATCAGAAAAACAGAATGAACACAAATAACCTTAGGCTGCATCTCAAGCTTTTAGACAAAGAAGAGCAAGTCAAGCTCAAAGCCCAAAGAAGTCAGGAAATTATAAAGATCAGAGCAGAAAGTAATACAATGGAGACTAAGAAAACAATACAAAGGATTAATGAATCAAAGTGTTGGTTCTTAGAAAGAATAAATAAAAATGGATAAAACCATAGCCAACATTATCAAAAAAAAGGAAAGAAAGAAGAACCTCATTCATATAATAAGGAATGAAAATTGTGAAATCACTAGAGATCTTATAGAAACTCAGAAGATCACCATATCTACTTCAAAAATCTTTATTCTCAGAAGTTGGAAAACATAGAAGAAATGGAGAGATTCCTACATACATAAGAATTACCAAAACTGAATAAAAATATATAAAAATTCTGAATAACCCAATATCAGTCAATGAAATTCAAAATGTAATTAAAATTTACCAGCAAAGAAAACCCAGGTACTGACAGATTCACAGCTGAATTCTACTGATTCTTTTGTCTAGTTTATCTATCTCTCTATGACAGTTGGTGTTAAATTCCCATTATGATTGTGTTACTCATTTGATTTTCCACATCTGCTAAAATTTGTCTTATATAGTTGAGTGGTCCTGTATTTGGTGTATATTTAAGATTATTTTCTCTTGTTCTTGAAATTTTCCTCCTAACAAGTATGTAGTGACCTTCCTTATCATTTTTGATCATTGTTGGTTTGAAGTTCACATTGTCTGCAAACAGAATAGCTTCCCCTGCTTTTTTCTGGTTTTCTTTTGCATTGAGGATTGTTTTCCAACCATCCTTTGAGTTTCATTCTATGAATTTCCTTTTGAGTTAAATGTGTTTCTTATGCACAGTATTGTTAGATTTTGTTTCTTAATCCATTCTGCCAGTTTCTTTCTTTTGATTGGTGAATTGAGGACATTTACACTGATGTTTATAACTGATATGCATTGGCTTATCTTTTTGTTTTTGTTTTGTTTTGTTGTTTGTCTTTTGGAGACAGGGTCTTGCTATGCAGTTCAGGCTGGCCTTGAGCTCACATTCTAGCCCAGGCTGGCCTCTGACTCACAACGATTCTCCTGCCTCAGCCTCCCAAGTGCTGGGATTATAGGCATGTGCCACCACACATGGCCCTAGTATCTTTTTGTTTTTGTTTCGTTTTTGGCCTTGTTGTTTTGTTTTTCGGCTTACATTGGCTTATCTTTGTCATTTTATTTTCCTGCTCTTGGTTCCCTACTTTTCTCCTCTGTTAAATTGCTCCTTTGCTTAGTGGTTCCTTTCTATAGTTTGTCTTGAAATTGTGTTCATTTAATTTCTTTCTAGAATATCTTTCAGTACTCTTTGTAGAGTGGCTTTGGTGGTCATGAATTTCTTCAGTTGTTCCTTGTCATAGAAGTATCTTATTTCTTTATCAATTTTGAAAGATAATTTTGCAGAGTACATCAATCTGGATTGCAAGTTGTTTTCTTTCAGAACCTAAAATACTTCCCTCTAAGCTCTTCTGACTTCATGGTTTGTGTTGAGAAATCTGCCATGATTCTGATGGGCTTTCCTTTATAGGTGATCTGTTCCTTTCCCTAACAGTTTTTTGTATTCTGTTCTTTTGCTGAATTTATGAGATCTTGATCATTGTGTGTCTGAGTGTAAATTTTTGTTGTTGCTAATTAGAGTTCTATATGCCTCACTTAACTGTATGTCAGATTCTGTTCCCATGCTTGGGAAATTTTCTGCTACTACTTCTGCAATTAGTCTTTCTATGTCATTTGCCTTGACTCCTTTTCTTTCACTGATACCTATTAGTCTCATATTGTTTTTCTTTGCATTATCTTGCAGCTGTTGAATTGTTATATCTTACTTCCTTGTTACTTTTAAGAGATCCTTCCTTTCGTGATAGCTAGCTGCAATGCTGTCTTCCAGGTCTGAAAGTCTGTCTTCTGTTTCATTTATTGGTTTACCAGCTTTCAATGGAATTTTTAAAATCTTGGATATCTGTTTGAGTCTATTTCATGAATCTCAAGTTTTTTCCTATATTATTCATTCAACATTTCCATCATTTTTCAATGCTCTTCTGTTTGTTTATTTATTTATATCTTCTTAAGATATACTGAGCAATTATTTCATTATTGTTGTTCTCATTTCTTTTTTTGTCTGAGAGATTATTTCTGATCTGCTTTCTTCTTTCACCTGATGGAGTTCTTTCTTTACTTCAATTGCTATAATTTCAGAAATTTCAAGTGTATGACTTCCATGCTATCTTGTCAATATCTCCTGTACTTGTTTTGAATGGGCTGGAGGTCTCCGATTACATTTTGTTCCTTTTTGTTGTCATTTTTGAAGCTCCTGAAATTCACCAGGGCTCGCCACTGCTGCCACGATGGTAAGACATCAGGGTGTGGCTTACTAAGGCTCATGAGATTCACCTGGGCTTAGCATCACTCCAAGTTTCTCAAACCTGTCCTGGGCTTAGCATTACTCTCACAGTGATGAGGGGGTGGGACATAGCTCACTGAGCTTCCCAAAGCTGTCTGGGGCTCAGGTTCACTCTGCAATTAGTTCTGCTCAGGTTCATTCCACAATGGCAGGGCATGCAGGGTGGGGTTCACAAAGTTTTCAGAAGTCTTGAAAATAATACCTTTCATAGTACTGTCAAGAAAAATCAAATACTTAAGGTATAGCCTGACCAAGGAAATGAAAGATCTCTGAAAAGAAAATTACAATATTCTGGAAAAGTTTGAATAAATATGATTTTTAAAAAATATTGCCAATGGATGTCCTATTAGGTAGATCAGCATATTGGCTGCTTTCTAACATTAGCTAAATTAGACATGACTACTTCACATAGTTTTAATTCCTCAGAATTTGAAAATTTGCATGCATATGTATATTTTTTTATTTTATTTTTTACTTTTTTATTTTAAAAGTATAAAAAACAAAAAGATATTAACAAACAGACACAAAGTAGCATAAGAATAGTACAATCTAATTTGAGTTACAGATAAGGTGACAGGGAATCAACAATGGTTGTTGCATTACATATTGATAACTTCTAATTGTATATTCAGGAAAATAGGTATAGACATGCAAAATTGATCAATTAATCATCAACTATTCCTTGCAATAAAGTGACCTAAGTCAGTAGTACAACTTCTTTTTATAGTGTGAAAGCAAAAAGAACTACATCAACTACAACAGAAAAAAGAAAGAGAAAAATAAATAAATAAATGAAAAGCATTAACAAAGAGACACAAAGTAGCTCAATAAACTTATAATCATAATTTAATTATAGACAAAGCAACAGAAAACCAACAATAGTTGTTGCATTTCATATTGATATCTTCAAAATGTATGCTCCAGAAAACACATATAGACATACAAGATTGATCAGTCATCAACTATTCCTTACCATTCAATGGCATAAGTCAATAGTAGAACCATGTTAGCCATCCTGCACATATGTATATACATACATACTTACATACATACATACATAAATTTTTCCCTCATTCTTTTCTACCTTCCCTCGTCCCATCACTGGTGTAAGAACCTGAGGGTGGGAAAATAAACTAAGAGACATGAAGGAAATCTGTTCAAATGCATGCATATGTATAAACAAACTACTTTGTACAAATAATAATTTATATCATTCCAAAAATTTCACATGCATTATTTCACTTAATCTTATAAGGGGATCTATAGGGTTATTGTAGATACAAAAGCTGTAATTTATATACACTTTGCAGTTGCTGCACCTATTAAGCATGGAGACTGGACTAAGGACCATATACAGAGGGAACTTACTTCCTTGCAGTTAAATTGGACCCCACTCCACCCTGCCATAAATCTTGTCCCACTGAAGCAAACTGGCCTATTGAGAGGCTCTCTGTGGTTACTTGTCCACACTAATTATTTACAGATGGTTGTGTATTCATTGGTGGTACCACCAAGTATTTACACCACGGTAGCTTAAGAGGAGCATCAATTTGACCTGTCCCTTCTCAAAAATTCAACTAATGCCTTTTGAAGAATTGACATGCTCTGGGGTAATTTATCCAAAATTTAAATAGTCCACATACACCTTTTTGCTTCCTAGTAGTTTTGTATTGTTTAACGGAACTCTTGATTCATGATAGGTAGGATACTAAAATAAAAAAAAACTACTGCAGTAATTTAGTGCAATTCATTTAAAAAGCTGCAGTTCCTGGAGGCACTCAAACAATCTAAATAAAATAAGGTAAAAACAAAAGATCCATAGCAAACAGCCCACGGAGTTCATTTGCAGTTCTTTCTTCAGATATTCTAAATTTTAGAGCTATACACCGAGACTTAAATGCTCCCACCTTCCAAGAACTAATTTCACTGAAGTATTATTTACTGTTATGTTTTCAGCCTATATTCACACCTCTGGAATTTATCATTGCATTTAAAATGAGAGTTTTATGAGAAATCCAGACCTTCTATTATAATTGAATGAGGGAATGTTTCTCACATTGTTTTCCATAGGAGTCATACTTAGATTTGTTACTGATTATATTGTGTGAATAATTTTATTTTTCTAATGGCTATGAAGAGGTGCAGAGTAAAGTATTTGACCCTAATAATTGTTGAGACTGTGGCATTCATTTTCATGTTAAAGGATTTAATTTATAATTATTCTTGCTTTTACTTTCTTTTATAATTTTTTTTGCTTTAACTTTTAATTGGGGCTGGGGATATAGCTCAGTGGAATAAGTGCTTGCCTAGCAAGTGCAGGGTCCTGAGTTCGATCCCCAGTACCGCAAAAGAACTTTTAATTGCTCTCTGTCCTCTTATTTTCTGAACTCATATACTCACATAGCAAGTGGGAACATTCACATCAGCATTTGCTGCTTTTTTTTTTTTTTTTTTTTTTTTTTTTTTTTTTTTTTTTTTTTTTTTTTTTTTTTTTTTTTTTGCGGTACTGGGGATCGAACTCAGGACCCTGTGCTTGCTAGGCAGGCACTTATTCCACTGAGCTATATCCCCAGCCCCTCACATCAGCATTTGCAATCTCATTCATCCAGTAATTTTTTTTTCTCAAAATACATTTAAATTTTTAGCAAGGTAGGTGGCCCTAGAAAGAAATGTAACAGCAAGAAAGGAAGAAAAGGGGGAAAGAAGAAATATATATACTTAAATATGCGTATACATTGACTATTATGGGTAATTGTAGAGTGCATTATTTTTCTAATTTATACTCCATTAGGTACTGTCGTGGTTTATACATTGTGTCAAATTGGAAAGTCCAGAGGTTTGGCAGAATGACTCAGCAGGAAACCAAGGTGCTTACTTTGTATACATCCTGAGCCTGTGGAAGAGGAGGGCATGGAGATTGTGTGAGAGGTTCACGCCCCCTGGGTGGGCATAGCTTGTTTACAATGTAAGGGAAGAAAAGAGGCTGCTTGCAGCCTTTCCTCCCTTTTTGCTAGTTGCTTTTGCTGCGCTCTGCTTCCATGAACAGTTTGCCCTCTGCCATGTGCCACTCTGCCTCTGAACCAGCCAAGTATGGACTGAGACCTCCACGAACTGTAAACTAAATAAACCTTTCCTTCCTTCATTTTGGGTGTTGGGTATTTTGTCTCAACAACGAGAAAAAAGTAACCAAGACAGGTACCTAGTGAAAGGATTCTTTGAGAAATATGTTTGAAATTTTTAATGTTAAAAAACTTGTAAGGAGAGATTAACTATTATTTTTGACACACAAAAACAATATAATTGACCCATGTTTTCTACATTTAGAAAAGCCTGTTGTTAACTTATGCAAACTGGGGTCACTTCTTTATTATCTCTCTGTCCGTGTGGTCTCAGAATGCTTAAAGTTCCTGGGTTAAGCTAGCTCTCTCTATATTCAGGCTGTATTATCTCCAGGGAGATAACAGCAGCCTACTGAGTTAATATGCTTTTATGACTAATGGCAACCAAAGGAGTAGATGAGCAGTACATATTATTAGAGTAGTTGTAATAAAACTTCCAGCAAGATTTGCATCTTGTTCAACTCACCATGACAATTTTTATTCCCAGAGGGAATATCTATGGTATTAGCCTGAAAAGGAACCCAACCTATTAAGAACAATTACATGTGGTTTTTCAGTACTCTACCATAGGAGTTCAAGTTCTGTATAATTAATTACACTTTTTGCAGTGAAAGAAAATAAATTTAAAAGTGAACCACTCTGCTAGTAAAAGTACAAAAACATGGAAAACTTATGTTATCAGTAGTTTCATAACCACTGCCAAGCTTTGTTCTAGAATTTTAAATATGTCAAATGTCATTGAACAAAACATAACTGTAATGCTTTTTAACTTATGACCTGATATCTAAGATTCACTGAAAACATTCTGTTCACTAATTAAAAATTTTAAACAGTTAGTGAATTTCTATTGAATAGAAACATTTTCCTGGCTAGTGAGACAGAGCTGTTCTGAAATGGGTATAGCAATTCATAGATAAAATAAAATTACTTCTAGAGGGAAATGATTGCACTTGAAGCACAAGGGTCTAGAACACATACAAGTGACAGTGAACTACAGAGCGTGCAGAGTTACTCAGATTTTTCTAAGGTCAAGTTCCCTTTATCCTGAAACTATTCTTCAGATGCATACAAAAAGTTTATTGCTCTAGAATGTAATGCCAAGAATGTAAATAGCATAGAATATATTAGGAAGTCTACTTTTTAAAAAAATCTTTCTCTTTTTACCTTTTTTGGTTTGTGTCATGTTATTTCAATTAGTTTTCTGTTTTATATTGGTTAAACAGACTAGAAGTTTTGACATATTTATCCATGCATATAACCTACTCTGATCGTTACTCCTCATTATCCTTACCCCCTCTGTCTTGGTTACTTTTCTCTGGTTACTGAGACAAAATACACAATCCAAAAAGCTAAGAAAGGAAGGGTTTATTTAACTGACAGTTCGTGGAGGTCTCAGTCCATACTTGGCTGGTTCAGAGGCAGAGTGGCACACGCCAGAGGGCAAAATGCTCATGGCAGCATAGCACAGCAAAAGCAACCAGCAAAAAGGGAGGAATGGCAGGCAAGCAGCCTCTTTCTCTCCCTTCCATTGTAAATAGCCTACCTCCACCTAGGGAGCATGTAGCTCTCACACAATCTCCATGCCCTCCTCTTCCACAGGCCCAGGATGTATACAAAGTAAGCATCCGGCTTCCTGCTGAGTCACTGAGCCAAACCTCTAGGCTCCCCAAGTTGACACAATTTACCAACCATAACACCCTCCTTTCCTTCCCTTCCTCCAAGCCCCTTGCTCCTCTATAATAGTTTTCCTTCTATTTACATTGAACATTTCTTTTTTTTCTTGTTCAGGTTTCAAAAATAAGAGAAAATGAGCTGCTACCATTTTAACTTAGTTTGTCTTCTTATACACCAAAATGTAAACACATACATAGACACTAATATACAAAAATACTCAATGTACATACAAATGTGAACTGCCAAATATATAGGAAGAAATGCAAATATACTCAAGTGAAAAATACACAAATATATATAGTTATACATACACACATCATTAAATATATACACAAATACAGGTACACACTATGTGCATGCCTAATTTATTTAATTAAATATTCTAAATTCAGACAAAGCAACTCCTAAATTTAGAATGAAAACAAACAAAATCTTTCAATTTAGGAAGGGAAATCAGAGGAGAAAAGATAATCCTTACCAAACTAGATAAAGAGTAATCTGATGTTCCTCTGTAGCGTTTTCCCAGTATTCTCCTCCTTTAACTTTGGGTGTTGATTATTTTGTTTCAGCACCAAGAAAAAGTAACTAAGAGCATTGGGTTCCAAGGAGGAATGATTCAGGGTATAAGGATATAGGTGGTAGTTTCCTAATCACAGAACAAAATCGCCCCCTGTAACAAAGCACGGCCAATAAAGACTCATTCTCAGCAGCTCCATCACAAATTGATTGATTTAGGAGGGGAAATCAGAGGAGAGGGAAAAGATAATCCTTACCAAACTAGACAAATAGTAATCTGATGTTCCTCTGTGGCATTTTCCCAGTATTCTCCTCTTATTTCTATCTAAATTCTTAATCCTTGCAGATTATTGCTTTTTTATTTGTGTTCTTCCTCCAGCACATCAATCTTCTGCATGGAGCAAATATTTGAATAGAGACAACTTCTTACCAACTAGGGAGGAGGTAACTGTCATCATGGCAAGTAGTAAAGGAGAACATTGCCATCATAAGAGTTAGAAATAATGGCTTATGACATTACAGCTAGGCAATGTAAAACTATTTTCCATTTAGTCCCTGGTTTCCCTAGGAAGTTATATCCAATGTAAAATTAAAGAAAGAAAATATAAGTAGAAAATAAAAATAGAAAAAATTATCAATATGTAAATGGGCTGTTAAGTATAATTCATGTATATAGCATTGCATATTGATACATTGTTTGCTTGAATTATTGCCTTTATTCATCAAACACCTATTAATGGAGCAAGCGAACATTTCAGCATAAGACAAGAGGTTGAGATTTGCAAATTAATCAACTAGCATCAATCAATTTGAGATGAAACTGCTGAAGATGAGTCTTTATTGACCATGTATTATTATAGTGGATGATTTTGTTCTGTGATTAGGAAACTACCACCTATATCCTTATACCCTGAATCATTCCTCCTTGGAACCCAATGTTCTTTGTTACTTTTTCTTGTTGCTGACACAAAATACCGAACACCCAAAGTTAAAGGAAGAAAGGTTTATTTCAACTCACACTTTGTAGAGATTTCAGGCCGTAATTGCTGGCTCCAAGGCAGGACATCATGGCAGAAAGGCATCACAGAGGAGAAACAGTTCATGACAGGCAGAAGGCAGCAAAAGTATGAAAGCAGCAAGCAACACAGGACAAATGGAAAATAGCAGTTTCTTTCTGTCTCTTTATATTCTGTCCAGCCATGTTTTGTATTGAATTTTCTCCTTTAAACTTGTAAGAAAGATCCATATTGGAGTAACTACCTATTATCAAGGAAAACATGAGATAAATTAGTTGAAAACTAGAAAGTACAAGTGACATATATAACAGGAGATAAGCAAATGATTTAAATAAGAGAACATAACAAAATGAGCAAACACTTTCCTAAAAGCTCTAATCAGAGAAAGACGAATAACCGTCACCTCAACTCACTCATATGAGATCAGAGAGCTTCTAAAGGTAAAAACTATCAGAACAAAAACAATGCAGCATCTTGACTAATATATCATGCCCTTTCTAGAACTCCATGCTGCATTACACTACCTAGAGCAGGGGGAAGAGACAGAAAAAAAGAGAGGTGGAAGGAAAGTGTGTGTGTGTGTGTGTGTGTGTGTGTGTGTGTGTGTGTGCGCGCGCGCACGCACGTGTGTGTGTGCACGCGTGTGTTTCTTTTTAGTTACTTGTAGAGATTATCGAGTTACTATTATTTATATGACAGAAAAGACATGCATACTTTAGAAATAAGTATTCTTCTCCATTGTATTTCTATTCTTGAATCAGGAAATATCACTTGACATTTATAAATGGAAATTCATACTCAGTTCATCTCACCTCCACTCACTTTGCCTTATTATCTCTTCCACATTGTTTGGTTTCCTCTTGTTCCTTAATCCACATATTTCCCATGCTTCTAATACAAGCAATGTCTTCCACATTGAGGTTATATTGAAAATTTAGGCATTCACAGTTTTGTACAAAATAATGTACTTATTCAGTAGAATTTAAAAGTTACCTTAATTGTAGGCAGATATAAATAGATAATTTCATGTCTAACATCTGTGAATGAATATTTATGGTTTTAAGTTTTAATATATTTCAAGGTGGAATATTTATACTTCAGAAGAGGGTTTATTTAAGTAATAAGTAGCTTTATTCTTTTGATATATCTAATTTTCATTGCCAAGATGTCCATTATAAATAATATTTGTCTGAATTTTGAAAGGCTCTGAGAAGATTTCTCTTCTATAAGTAACAAATTATGAAGATTACTTTATAAAGATTACAGTATCTAAACCAAACCTGGAGTAATGTTAATCTTGTATTTTTAACTTATCCATGAATTGCATAATCATTGTATTGCATGAGTTAATCCCAAGAGGTTCGCATAAAGACTGTCAGCAGAATTTCTTCGCCAAATCAACTTTTTAGATATTTTTTTCCCAATTTTGTCAGTGTGGTCATTAAAGGTGAAACTTTCCCCTAGTGCCATCCATATTTAATCATAATTATAATTAATTGAATGGTAACCATGTAAATAAGTGTTAATCCCTAATCTTGGGGTGGTGGTACAAGTTTGTAATCTCAGCACTCTGTAAGGTTGACACAGGAGGGTCACAGGTTAGCCCAGCCTGGGCAATTCTGCAATTAAATGAAACCCTGTATCAAAATTAAACATTTTTTAAAGGGTGGTGATGGAGCTCAGTGTGAAAATCCTCAGTGAAATCTCCAGCACTAAAAAATAAAACAGCTATTTTTTTTAGAATTTTAAATAATCTTTCAGGGATGGGCTATTCATTTTCACCATACAACATTATGTTGCACTTTAACCACTCTTGCTACAGTTTATATGCGCTATGGAACATCACAAAGGAGACAAGAGAGTAGGGATACATCTCTGATACATTCTAATAACCAATACATATTTCTACTTTTTGCATGAAAAGTATTTAAACCAAACTTGATACCTCTGCTTCAGCGTTAATGTTTATATAAACTACCCAGAGACACTATTCAAAAGAAGATTCTTATTCAGTAAGCCTGTGATAGGATCTGTGATTTCTGACTAACTTCCACATGAGCTGCTGCACTTTTAGAAGAAAGGGTATATAAATCCATAAAAGTAGAAACTAGGTCAATGCATGAACAAAGAAACAAATATGAACACATTTATTTAAAAAGGAAGTCCTTTGATAGAAAAGCTTTAAATATTTGTACAAAACAGAAAATGACTTTGTTGATGATATTTTATAGCTTTGATGTATAAGAAGGTGGAAACAGAAAACAAAAGAAAATAAAACTATAAACACAGGATTTAAAGCCGATTCTCAAGGCTGGGTGTAGAGTACTTCTGAACATGCCTTAGACCTTGGGTTCAATACCCAGCACATTAAAAATAAAAATATACTGCACCCCTAAAATTATATTTATCTATTTAGACAAAATAGTACAAATGCTCAGTAATTAATACCTAGTGTGAAAAACATACCAAATGCTTAAAAATACAAACTTTTTACAGAGAGATACACTCACACATAAATACGATTTTAGTAGTCATTTGCGTTTAACTGTAAATACAAAAGGGCAGCAGCATAGAGTCTTAAAAGAGTGATCTGTTTGGTGAGTGGGACCACAACAGATTTGTAATTCAAGGGAAAATATACATAAATATTGGCCAAAAATTAAAGCAGAGCTATCATTCTGAAAGTTACAAGCTTCCAGACAAAGCACTTAATTAGAGTCTAATCCAGTTGTCTGGAACATTTAGGTAAGACCTCAGTCCCATCATAGATGGGTCCTCTCTTGAGAGCAGTGCGTCAGAGCATTGCACAAAGGTCAAAGGATCTAAGAAGATGGTGAATATGTCAATAAACATTCTCACATAAGTAGTCATAAGACACTTTTGTAAAGTAAGGTTTTTCCATTTAACTTCCAACTATGGAATCCAAAGAGGTTTTTGGAGAAGCAGAAATATTGCAAATATCAATGTCAAAGGAACTCTTTTACCTGTGTCAGATGAATTCACTGGAATCTAAGGTGTGGGTAATATTAGCAAATGAAGACCATCTCAGGCCTTTGCTAAGGTAACATGTGGTCAATGATCAAAACCCAAAATCATGTTTTCATTCTTCCTCATTGTCAGTGTGCATAAAGCTATAAAATACATTTGGAACAAAATGTTGGGTGCTATAACCTTTCACACTAGGTACTATCTTTTAAAACTGTTTATAATGATTGAAAGGTATTTAAAGATTTAGAAAGTCAGAAGATATTTGGTATTCTTAGGAAAATTCTCTTCCAGAATGGTATATAGGTTTAAAAAAAGTCTAATATGTTTTCCACAGCTTCCAGAGATCTATCTAAAATATGATGCTGACTGGGTCTTATCAAATCTTCAACATCCACCAGTATTTTTAACTGACCTCAGAATAATGTCTGAGGAGCTTGAAATAGCTTTGAGAACTTTCTTAATCTTTTTGTTGTTGTTGTTTTCCAGCTCTCATTTTTCACTTTCCTCATTTCCCTTAAGCTTCAGTGATACTGACCTAAAAGTCCTTCTTAGTATCACCTAGACAAAAATGTTTCTCCCCTTTGGCTTATGCCTTCCTTCTATATGGAGCACCCTTTGGGGCCTGGTTAACTTAACCATACTCAGCTTTTCCCTTTGTCAGGAGATCTAAACCCCTTGCAGAGGATAATTAATCTTCACTCTTTCAGTGTCTCTACCTTAGGAGTAATACATTATCCTAAACTATGCTAATGTGTGTCCATTTCCTTCTACACTTTATGGTCTCTTGTCGAGACCATGCCTTTCACCTTTGTATTTCTATCATCAAGGTTAATGACAGGCACATAATAGGTCCTCTTGGAAGACTTGTTTAGTTGAACTGAGCATCACTCAATTACACATGCCACTGATGGATATCAAGGCAAGAGAGTGTAATATGAAGCATGTGACTTGCAGATGTGAGACTTGTGAGGAACTTCGTATTCTCAGAGTATGTTGTTGGTGATGTCTCTCTCCTTCTTCAATGACAGCCACACCCAGGTGTACTGCCAGCTCTCCATTATCTCTCCATCAATTCATTAGTTCCTATAAGCCCCTGCATTACTGAGTCTATCACTTCATTCTAACTTTATGTCATGTGTTCTATCTGTCATTTAAATTCATTCCGTTTCTTGAACTTGGCAAGTTTCTCCCTGCTGCAAGGACTGAGCATGTAGTATCTTTCTTCATTTATCCAGGTCTCAGCTCAAGCAGTCCCTCCCCAGACAGAGGTTGTACCAATCAAAAGTAGTCAGAATCTTGCTATCACTCTTACAATATCTTCCTCTCATGACACACTTGAAAATTCCTCTTGCTTCTCTGGCTGCTCCCTCCTCTGGAACAAAAGGGAACTTTTCTGTCTTCTTCCTTGCACTACAGTACAAGCATGTAACAGGTGACTAATAATTATGTGTAGACCTAATGGAACAGTAATGGAACAGAAACAGATTTTCTTTGCATTTTGGATTCTTTTCCATAAAGTAGTGTTTATAGAAAAGCAATCGATCTTACATTCTTATGTCTAGTGGACTGAGCAACTTCACTGAACATGACAGTATGTAATGCAGCAAACATTGTTAATTCCTATCACTTTGTTTTTAGGTCATGTATCATTTTTGTTGATTTTGTTTTTGTCTTCATTGTTGTTGTTTTGTTAGATTTTTCTTTTTGAAATAAAAAAGAGTGTACCTCTCTGACTAAATCCAAACTGTTCCTCAGTCTCCACCTTCCTTCCTTTCTTCTTTCCTTCCTTCCGTCCTTCCGTCCTTCCGTCCTGTTTGTTTCCTTTCCTGCTCTCCACCCTTATTTTATTTTATTTTATTTTATTTTATTTTACCTTATTTTTTTCCGGTACCAGGGTTCGAACTCAGGACCTTGCGCTTGCCAGGCAAGCGCTTATGCCACTGAGTTATACCCCCAGCACCTTCCACCCTTATTTTAGTTTGGTGGTGCCTAGTGTATGCCAGGTATCAATAGCATGCATGATACTAAGTATGTAGATGATATTAAGTAGATATTTTAGTGTGTAACTTGGCTTGGCTCTTGTATTATTTTGTTGTATGGAGATTATAGACAATTTGTCTTTGTTCAGTGCCTAACAGAGTGCCAGTGCATAATGACTTAAATGGTCCATCTATTTAAGAATCAGTTAGAAGAACAAAAACACAATTTATTTGAGATACTGAAAAATTTGAGATAATCCAACCCATTCTATATAAAATACTGAAAAAGCAAAGGATTACAATAATTTATTTATCCATCAGCACGATAGTGCAGTCATGAGGCCTACAAAGAGCATTGACTGTCAACTATCATTCCCCAAACAACAAGTCACAGAAGTGCAAAATCGCAACCAGTTC
Source organism: Dinomys branickii (assembly GCA_004027595.1). Lineage (NCBI taxonomy): Eukaryota > Metazoa > Chordata > Mammalia > Rodentia > Dinomyidae > Dinomys > Dinomys branickii. The sequence goes on from PVLD010000655.1 coordinate 50,684, forward strand.
TGGAACTTCAACTGTTAAATATTATCAGAAATAAAATTGGAATTAGAGAAAGAAAGGAAGTGACAGGAGGTGAGGTGATACTAACAGGGATCAGATCATAAAATCCTTCAGCAACATGGAATTGAGGTCAAATTTTATTTGGTTGTTGATGACTCCTGTAGGACTGTGGGAAGCAAAGTAGAGGGTCTGAGAAATAAACCCTTAGAAAGGTATAAATAAAAAAGGTGTGGAGAGTGTGAACAGTACAATCCAAATGGAGAAGACTTTTCTTTTATAAATACCTATTTTGGAGGTCATAGTGCAACTTGAATCCTAAGATGTGGAAAATGAAGTTCAAGGTATAAAGTTGTTCCGCGGGATTTGGCACGTTGCTCACTTTCACCAAACTCCTGAAAGAAGAGCAAGTTTACTGGGGCAAAGGCCCAAGCAGCTTCACTGTCCTTGAACTTTATCACTTTCTTTTGTTTTTCTCTCAGGAAGTACTGGGAGGGCGGCAGAGGGATAATAATTGATTCGTTAGAATTCTTAGATTTGAAACCACAGCATTTCTCCTTTTTCTGTGGCCATTTGTCCCTCTCCCCACAGTGAGTTGCCCAGTGTCTTAGTGTTTCTGTGCCTTCTGTACATTTGCTAATATGCTTTCCTCAGATTTTCTCTTTTGTGGTTCATCTTACCAAACATAAGTGGATAAATATTGTGTGTATATTATATATTTATGTATCAGTGTCTTCCTTATGTTGTGAACTAACATCTTGAAAATCAGTTTGTGTGTGCTGTGAAGCAACCAACCTGTCACCCAGTAAATATTTTATGTGTTGAACTCTTAAGTGTTCTTATACCTACAAAATCAGAATGAAAGATACTGTGTCACACTTCATTTTTCCCATTGTGCATGGTGCACTATATGACTTATGATCTCTAAGTAAATTGCATAAATGTCATGTACATAAATTAATAGACTCTTTGACTATTCCCTAAAACAGCAAACATCTGGCTATACTGAGGCAAGTGCTTCCAGTGTCTTGCTTATACATAGCAAAATAATAGCTCTTCAGAAGAGGTATCGATAGTGTGGTGTGGAAGAACATTTACTGAACTAACATTTAGCTGAGTGACCCCGAGATCAATGCTAGAGATGACGCATTTGATTAGTTGAAAATTATTTTCTTCATTCATAAAAGGATAGTTCTAAGGGTGTTTTAGCTCCAAAATTCTCTGATCCATATTTTTGAATCTTTGTTTAAAATCCTATTTCTATAATTTTAAAGTCTTATTTATAAACTCATTAAACTTTTATTGATACATTTCTGTTTTCTACTTTATATTTTTCTGGATGCGCTTCCATTCTCTAAGGCTGATATAGCTTTGTGGAAGAATACTGTTGAAAAGTAGTATTTCTTCTGAAAGTAGTTTTATACAGAAATTAGTGAATGGCAATCATTACTTGGATATTTCAGAAAAACAAAAGCTTACCCACAAATATCTACTTGTTTTTTTTTATTTGAGACAGGGTCTTGCTGTGTAGTCCAGGATGTCCTTGAACTTACTATGTAGCCTAGGCTGCTCTTAAACTAGCAGTGATCCTCCTATCTCAGCTTCCTGAGTTCTGGGACTATAGGCATGCACCACCACTCCCAGCTACTTGCAAATATCTAGATAATTAAAGTAGAAATTATTTTGAATGAAACAAATCTTTTCTTTGTTGTATGGGGATAGGGAAGAAATGGTGATATGGTTATATTTTATATTTTGATATCATTCTTAAAAATAAAAAGAATTGGCTTTCAGAAGAAGACATATCACTAAAATATCTACAAACTTTCTTCAGAAAAATGTATTATCTGATTGACTTGCTTTATATATTTCAATTGAATTGCATTGTTTAAGCATCTGAAATATTCCTTCTTTATTTCTAAAATAATATAATGCTTTCCTGGTGATGTTATACTCATTTTCACAGCGACTGGCTCTGATTTCACACTGAGATATGCTTCATGTTTTAATTGCCATAACATGTCTCAAGCAGGAGATGGGAAATATTCTTTTTTTAAAAAAGAATAAAACAAAGCAAAAAACTCAAACAAAATAAAACAAAACAAAAACCACTGTCAGCTCTTTTTATTTGAGATTATAAAGAAAGCAGAATTACTGAGCTGGGCATTGTGGTACACGCCTATAAGTCCCAGCACTCAAGAGGCTGAGGCAGGAGGATTGTTGCGAGTTTGAGACCAGTTTCAGCTTCAAAGTGAGCTCAAGGACAGCCTGAAATGCATAGCAAGACCCTGTTGCAAAGAGAGAAACCAAATAAATTATTGAAAATGGCATCATTTTATAAAAACATTTTATAGAGTTCCAGAGAGCTATAAAGTATCCAAGATGTAAACATATAAATATTTCTAAATACAGGAATAAAACTACCATACCAGGTATTTTGTGGCAAATTGTGTAGCCAATTTATGTTGTTTCGTTTTTTTCACTAATACTACTTCTTTGAGGATTCTCATCAAATTGTATACGTGCTGCTTTTCCAGAATTTGAGTCACTGGGAACTCTGAGGTTGTTTTCTTGCAACTAGATGGTCCCTTCCAAGAGTGACAGGAGGCAGTAATGCCCGAAGTGTGATGTTTATGGCCAGTCTTCTCTGTAATCTCATTTTGGTTGCTGTCACTGCAAAAAACACTGCTTCACAAAAATAGGATATTGCAAACAGAAGCAGTCTTTTTAGTACTTTTGTGAGCAGGATATTCTGCTTTGACTTTAATCTAAAGAGTATGAAGATTGGAGGCTGTCCCAAACATACTTTTAAGGTTATTGTCACTTGCGGTATCAAGCAGTTGATCCTCTTTTAGCATGGACAAAGTTGATTCATCTGGCACAAGTGGGTCACAAATCCATTACTTCTCAGTCTGGGGGCCTTTGTTTCAGGGAAGTAATGCACAAACTCTTTGAAAACTGAGTAGTGAAATCCTTCTCCTGAGTGGTCAAATCTTTCTCCTAAGTAGTGAAATCTAAAGCCATCTAGTCATGGCAATTGCTTTCTCCATGAATTATCCACACAAAATGATGAATTCAGTTTTCCTGATATACAATCATTGAAAGACTTGAATAGTTCTGTAGCCCTCGTACTGTTTTGCAACACAAGTGTGACTGTGGACCAGCTGGAAGAGAAAAGGTCCTGACTCAGTCTCTCTCAAAATCTCTGCTAACTTTTGAATCATGTCAAAAATCCCAGTGTTCACACATCACTCTCAAAATTCCAGTTTGGTTTTGGGTGCAACCACTTTATCTGCCAACTTGAATACATTTGTAATCCCCTGAAATGAGAGAGTTCATAGGGCAGGTTAAATAGGTCACATACATAAGCAAGTTTTGAGATCGATGCTGTGTCACTGCAGTGCACTACCGCTGCTATTTCTAAAAGAAATCTATAGAGGCTCTCAGCTCTCACAATCTTGCCAGTGATCTACCTTAAGAAAGCTTTCTCTTTCCTATATGCAAGAGAAGAGGTTTGTGCTCTGTACCCATCTTCTCATGGATCCGTGTGGACAGATAGGAGTTAAGGATGTGTCCTTTAATGTGGTTGGTAATTTTAATACATCCTTCAAAACATTTTTAAGTTCAAATGATGTTTTGGGGTTCACCAGAATTTCTCCATGGATAACAATACATAGATTCACATTGAGAAGCAACCTCTTTCTCCTAAGTAGTCAAATCCAAAGCCATCCAGTCACAGTAGTTGCTTTCTCCATGAACATATCTACACAAAATGATGAATTCAGCTTTCCTGATATATAATCATTCAAAGCCTCGAATAGTTCTGTAGCTGTGATGTTGGCTGGTAACCTAAGTGGACATTACATATCCTCATGCACATCTTCCTGAGCATTGTTGCCTTGTTGTTAACATCAGTAGACATAAGCCAGCCATGGTAGCACACACCAGTAGTCCCAGCACTGAAGAGGCTGAAGGAAGAGGATTGTTGAGAGCTGAAAACCAGCCTGGGCTACATAGTGAGATTCAGGGCAGTCTGAGTTACATAGCATGACCTTATCTCAAAAACAAAGCAAATAACAACAAAATCCAATTAGTGGATTCATCATCCTAGGTGTAAATACTTCAAACTCATTATTTCTGAGTAGCACTTATGCCTCAATATTACCTGGTATTTCATCTAGGTATGATTTCAGCCAAATAAGGAACATTTGCCACCATTCAAACCATCGTCCCTCCTAAAATTTCACAAGTATCTTTAGCAGAAGAGTTGGTGATCAACTCTTCACCAACAGTAGAAAAGTCTTAGCTTTAGCAGTGTGGTTCACCACTAAGAATGATGCTAGGAGTACAGATATGTTTGATGGAGTGATGGCCTTCAGTAATTGCTTCTGTTCTTCATGTTCACATTTTTGTTTTTGTTTTTAATTCCAAAGGTTAGGCTCCTAATGCAGGCTACTTGGTCTCTATATGGCAAAGCGTTGTGAAGGTTTTGTGGCTTCTTAGCATAGTTGGTTACCTGATATTATATAAAGAAGATATAGAGAATATGAATCACCCATTGCAATGAACTCATCGTTTCCTTAGGACTCTTGATACCTTTGTTTAAATGCATTTTTTCTGTTGGCCATCATGGGGTCCTCTGCTATCTCATAATTGGTTCTTTCTCCTTTAGCAAAGAAGTGCACCACTGGCATTTTGTCTATGATTAGCTTGTGGGCTTATTAAAACTTTGACTGAGACAAGAGGGCAGTGCTAGAAAGAGGCACATACAGAGGAGGCAGGTGAAACAAGGAACCACACATAGACTGAAAGGAAGTGATGGATTCTGACTTAGAGTCTGCCACCACGTGCAGCTGTGCCAGGGAGGTAATCAACTCGCTTGCCACCATAAAGCTTATCACCAAATACACCTTCATTTATACTTGCCATTCACTGATAGATTTGTTGTTGTTATTGTTGTTTTGAGACAGGATCCCCCTGTGCAGTTTAAGCTGTTTTAACTCACTTTGTAGCCCAGACTGGCCTCAAACTTGCAGCAATCCTTCTGCCTCCATCTCCCAACTGCTGGGATTACAGGCGTGCACCACGCTCGGCTTCACTGGTAGAGTTCTGACATGAATGTGCACGCAGTTGGTTTATTATGGTGTCTGTGCAGTCAAACCTGATGTTGCTGTTCATCTTTATTGCAGCCCTAGACTCGCACGAGCATCACCACTTCAGCTTCTCCTTAGATTATCAAGCACTAAATTCTCATAAGGAGCACACAGCGTAGACCCCCTGCAGGCACAATTCATAGTGTGCTTCACATTCTTGCCAGAATCTAATGAAGCTGCAGATCTGACTCAGGGGCAGAGCTCAGGCTATGTTGCTGGTGATGGGGAGCAGCTGTAAGTACAGCTGAGTCTCTACGTGCTTGCCCACTGCTCCCCTCCTGCTGTGTGGCCCGGTTACTCCATGTACTGTCACTGGAATGGTACGGGAACACCATCACAATGAGCAGTTAGGAGCACAGAGGCAAGCAGCAGTGTTGTACCCATCAAATATAACTACGGAAATTCCAAGAGAGGTGTTAGGGAAAATGCTTTCAACTGATTGCCTTCTATTTTAGCCATGTCACTTTCTAAATTGATGCTCACATTTCCAAGGTAGTTTCTTTAAAATTTTGTGCATTCATGTTCTTCATAAACTACAGCTGGATCAATTCGTAGCATTGCCTTTTATTCTAAAATTATAGTTGTTCATATGTTTAATAGCAAATAACAATACTTTCGTTAAATAGTTTAGCTACAATAGATGAGAGTTATATTTGGTAGGCTGGTTGTTTTTGCTTAGCTTTACTACAATATTATTTTATTTGAACATTTTCTGCCTATAAAATCCCCAAATCTGGGAACACCTGATTTAGAATAAAATTGTTATTAAATAAGCCTTATAAAATAAATAAATAAGTCATACTTTTTTGATATAAAAAGATTGAAATTATGATTATTAGTTATTTAGGAACATAACCACCATGGGTGATTAATATTTTTTTAATTTCATATTCTCTTTTAGCACTCAAATGGAATGCTACCACAGTCCTTTTTTAAAAACATGTTTCAGGACTTAAATCAGTGTCTGAGGTTTCTGTTCTGACCTTAACTCTTCTATATCTAAGGGATGCTTTTTTAAAAGAGCATAAGAGAAAGCCTGGAAAGACATTTTAACTGAAACAGTGAACAAGGACATTGGTATCTTTAAGATAATTAAAAAAAAAAAAACTTAGTCTTCCTATTGGCCATAAATTTAATCAGGAGTTGCCAGACTATGCTCGTTCAGGTTTCAATTCTCTTAAAACAATCTTTTTGTTTTGACTCTCTTGACTTTGTTCACTGTAATGTTATGGTAGTCCAGATCTGTACCATTAAAAATAATGTTTGATTTTAAAAATGAACTACTCTTAGTTATATGTATATGTAAGGAACATAAGGGGCATGGAATAACAAAAGCACTGTAAGCATTATAACTGACATAATATTTGTACATGTTCCACATTGAAAAAGTTATACAAATATGTACAAATGAAAACTTTGGTGATTGGTGACTTTTCTGTTACTCACAATGTACCTTTTAACTGAAAGAATGAGAATGATTCCCGGAACAAACAGAGCGTGACCTAAATAATTGTCCTAAAATCTGACTCAGTCCTTTGTAGAATTTTCTGAATTTTAATCATTTAACTGCTGTTGATACAAAGGGGGCAGGCTTTATTTTGGAAAAACACTTACATTTAGAATTGTTTAGATTTGAATGGAAATGTTCCAAAAATCCATAGCTCTTAAAAACCTCAATCATGCTTGATAAGTTGAAAGTAGTACCCAAGCATACAAATAAATGCATTTTATTTTCCAGCCGTGCTGCTACTGAGTCAAGTATGTGATTTATTTTATTGGATTGTTTGATATTTGTGTTGACAAAGATATTTCAACTGGCAAGCATTAATTGAAACTGTTCAATAAGGCCCTGGAACACTAATGAGTAGTTCTATTTTTTCCTGATTTAAACACAGCTAAAATCACATTATTTGGAGCCATGTTCTTCTTAGTCTTCATGGGAAATACATTTTATTTAGTAGTACTTTTTAATGTTTTAAATTACCATATTCAAAGAATCACATCAATTTTAAATAATCATTTTCTATGCTAGGTATGAAAATAATAATTACTTGTTGATGAAATTTCAATGTAAACAAATTTACACCATTTATTTTAACATTTATTATTGTTGTGCACAATCTTATATGTTCAAACTGTCATATGAATATTTCAAAATATTTGATATTCCAGGTGACCCGTTTCATTTGGTAAATTTAGTCACAATATGGAACTTCAGTCTACAGCAGGAGGGAGTGAAATAGTCAGACATGGGTTAGGCTCACTGAAGGGGAAAATGTCAAGATTCAGAGAGACAGACAGGTGGCAGATGGATCCTTCAACAAGACAAGATCAGCCAAGTTGGTTGATCCAGCATCATAGGCGGAGTAAACCAAGAGGTGAAAATTGGGCAGCAAAGGCAAATCATGTTAAGATAAAGAGACAGATGGAAATGTTAGAACAGATGCTAAGGACCCAACAACAGACAATCTAGAGGAAATGAGAAGTGAGTATTAGCTAAAAAACAAGAGCAGAAATTAAGGAACAAAAGCAAGTTGTAGCACGAGGGCCTGAAAGGAATGTGCAGATCCTCTCCCAATTTTCTTTCAAGTTATTTTGTGTCCACACCATTAGGTTCCGACATTAGTATCTAATTTACTCACTTTGTTGGCTCCTATATACTTAATTCAATTTCTTGCTTCATTTTTTAGTATGTGGTGGTATGGTTTCACAAAGATGAAGGGAAAAATGAGATCCACCCACCAAACTGCGCAGCTTAGTCGTTCTGGTGAGGCTGTCCCCACTCCACAACACCTCAGAGGAAGTACTTCCTTTTTAGTTTGACCGTTCCTGCCGAATGCCTTTTACAACATTTCCCTAAGGCACCTGAAAACTGTATCTGTGTCCTAGGGAGAAGATAGAGAGTTGGACCTCAAAGATGCTATTCTAGGCATAAAGTGTAACATGGTTTAAGTTCTGGCCTTTATTTTTCTAAATGCAAAAAAAAAAAAAAGTACAAAACAAATGAGATGAAAGTAGGAGAGTCAGATTTAGAACAGGTTGTGCTATTTTTACATACATGTGTGGTTTAAAATATTCCACCAGTATCTTATTTTCTTGGTTACTTTTCTCTCATTGCTGAGACAAGATAACTGACACCCACAATTAAGGAAGGAAAGATTTATTTAGCTCACAGACTGTGGAGGTTTCACTACATACTCAGCTGGCTCCCAGGCAGAGCGGCACATGGCAGAGGGCAACAGTTCATGACAGCAGAAGATGGCAAAAGCAGCAAGAGGAGCTCAGCAAGCAAGCCTCTCCCTCCCTTATATTATATGCAAGATACCTGCCCCAGGGCAGGTGTAACACTCACACCCGTAATCCCAGCATTGGCCCATAAGTCAATCATAAACTCCAGAAGCCCGCTCCATGACTGCCTGAGGCATTGAGGGGGCATCTAGACACAAACCGTAACAATGCACCCTGGCCCCCCAAAGACTCACTCATAACCCTTTAAGCAAAAGGAATTTTAGTTCATCTCTAACAGTTGCCCAAGTCCTAACAGTTTCGGCATTGCAGAAAAGTCCATGTTCCAGGTCTCTTCCAATATCTCAGGCAAACACCTAGCTGTGCAAATGAAAAGTTAAAACACTTCCAACACTAAATGGCAAAAGATAAACATTACCATTCCAAAAGGTACAAACAGGGGGATAGAAAGTATTGGGACCAACGCAAGCCCAAAATCCATCAGGGCAAACATTTGTAGCTCCATGTGGAACATCTGAAGCAATCGGTGGCAAATTGTGAGCTCCATGCGGCTTTTCCTCTGTGGCACTTCCAGTGGCTGTCACTCCCACAGCTTCTCTCTTACTTCCTTACACCTGCTCTGCTCAATCCTTGCAGCTTTTCTTAGATGACACACATTCCTGGTTTTTTCAAACTTCTAGGTTCTCCACTGCACCTTTGGCTTCACACTCATAACTTCACACACTGCCCTCTCAGGGACAAACTGCCTGAAATTGAGGTGGAAGCTTTGTTAACCTCAGAACTCTTGCATTCTGCATACACCTAAAACCAGTATGACATGGGTGGTGCCAACATCTGCTGCCAGCTGGAGTGGTAGCCAGGCTTTCTTCTCTCCTGGTTGTAGTGGTTGAGTGAGTACCTGGATTGCTGACACTCTGAACCTGATTCTGAGGAACGAATTCTCTATACCACCTCCATTTTGGAACCTGGAGCAACCACCACTGCCATTCTGGAACATGGTGCTCTGCAATTTTCTCTTCAGAGCAAAGTCTTTCACCTTTTGAGTTTTGAGTTTGCAAAGGGTGGGGACTTACTGCTTCTTGTGATGTCTTCAGGTCATCTTTTATATTCTCTTGTTCTTTCTCAGCAAAAAAGGTCTCCTCAGCTCTATCTTTGCAATCCACAGCTTTACTGGAGCTTCCTTTCTGGCCAAACTCACAACATTTTAAATCATCCTGCTGGGCTCTTTGCCCTTGAATTTCTACATTAATCTGGCTAAAAGCCCCCAACAATAGCCATGCCACTGTCCCAACATTAGACTGCCTTGAAATTTCTTTTCCCAGATTAATCAGTCCACCACCCTTAATCTCACTCTCAGAAAGTCTCTAGACATGAGAAAAATGTAGACAAACTTTCTGCCAAGCCATAACGTACATCATAGGAAGTCCAGCACCTAAGGTAGCCCATCTTCCCAACAAAAACCTCTTGTCATTCTTTACCAGCAGGATTTCTTTCAGCCTTCTGATCATCTGAGCTATGACCAGTATCTTACATACAGAACAGCCTAAGGCTTTCCAATGCTACTCTTTCAAACGACATCTCCAAAACTTTCCAAACTCTTCCCACAAGCCATTCCCAAAAGCTGTTGAACCACATGGTTAGGTATAGCCACAGCAATGACTCCACTTCTGATACGAAATTCTGTCTTGGTTACTTTTCTCTCATTGCTGAGACAAAATACATGACACACACAATTAAGGAAGGAAAGGTTTATTTAGCTCACAGTTTGTGGAGGTTGCAGTCCATGCTCAGTTGGCTCCAAGGCAGTTTGGCACATGGCAGAGGGGCAACAGTTCATAGTGGCAGAAGATAGCAAATGCAACAAGAGCGAAGGAGGGGAGCATCAGCAGAGAGCAAGCCTCTTTCCCTCCCTTTTACTGTATTCAAGATACTCACTGCAGGGCAAGTGTAGCACTTACACCCATAATCCCAGCATTGGACCATGCATCAATCATAAACTCTACAAGCCCACACCCTGACTACTTGAGGCTTTGGGGGCACATGTGGACACAAATCATAAAACTTATTTTATGTGGAATAGTATACAGATCCCTTGGTAAGTTTTACAGATGTGTCATTCAAACTTTTTATTCTGAGACTGTAAGTATACATTTTATACTATGATCTAATATATCTAAATTCATGCATGCACCTACACATCTGAAACTATGATGTTATGAAAACTGTATTCTCAAAATATGCAGTATACTCAGATTTTTCTATTTTATGCTTTCCATTCTATTTCATTTAAGAAAATTGCTGGAACTCACTAAATTGATTTGTTTAAGACCCACAAATTGATCGGAGACCATGGTTTGAAAACATGAACCTCCAACTCCATGTAAGTGATGATGCTGGCTGGGGCTTTGAGCTTGAAGTTCCCTTTACTTTACCCATGCTGTGAAGAGGTTGCTATTAGCCGTTTCTTTTAAGTCTGTTCAGGTTTCACTGCTTCAGGGACATTTCCCCTTATCACCCACTCTGAAAAAGTCCTTATTCACTCCAGTTCTATGAACAATGATATTCACTTCTGCATTGCTTTTTTATGCAGGTATCACGGGATAGGAGAGCCCATCATTTTTCTCCCTGCTTCATCCTCACAAACATTAGCACTAAGGCATAGATATAGATAGGTATAGATATATAGACACAGACATAGACATATCTCCACATCTGTTCCAAAATCCCAAAAGATTATTCTACAACGAAAAATGCTCATTTTGGTCAATTTGGGAAGGGTTATCAGCAAGTAATAGTGCTCTTCTGAGGGGATGGCTACATAAACAAGAATTGCCAAAATAATAGAAGGTAGTTATATATTTTGAGTTAATTAGTAGTATAAATAAACATCATTTCAATAGTTCTTGACTCTTTAGTGACTAGAAGACTGTGTTAATTCCTTTATTAATATTTAAATGGTGAATTCAAACTTGACTTAACCTTCACTTTTCATTGACCAGAGAGCATTGGAAGTTTTGCATGGCCTAAAATTTACACACTTTGAGAACCCACTTATACACTTAGAGAACTTACACACTTTGAGACCTCCCTTTCAGCATAGGAAATTATAGCATGTCCTTCCATTGGCACCCAATGGAAAGAAACAATGTTATGGAGCAATGTCAAGAGCTATAATTCTAACTAATTATAGCAGAAAGGTCTCTTTTATGCAGTTTAGAAGAATGTGTGAGCCTCTCAGGCTGATGTTAGGAAGGTAGAGAGGCCACACAAATAAAGCCAAAGATATTCAAGTTTTGTTCACTTCAAGCTATATCCAGCTTTGATTTCTAGGTACAAAGTTGGCTTAAAGATATTTTTTTCTTCTACACTAAGACAAGCTTGGTACAATATCTATTTGCTGAGGCCAATTGCACCTTGTTCCATTCTCCTTGAGATTAATAGTATATTACTTTAATAAGAACTGTATTTTCCAAATCTTCCTTCATATTCTTTGGAAACAGAGTTTTATTTTCATCCTTGAGCTAATTGTATTGACTATCGGCATTTAGTGATTTTAGTATCAGAAGGGGTGCATATTTGTAATTTATCAGAGGGAAAGACCTCATTTTCTCCCCCACTCCATCTACCCTACTACAGCATCTAACTTAGTTTGAAAATAAAACACGGACAGCTAGAAAATGCCTGAGGTATTGCATGAGAAAATATAACAGGGACTAAACCAGACAACAATAATTAAATACTTCCACAAATATCTGAAGAGTCATTGAATCATTGATAGAATGTACATTAGCTTTGCAATGTTGTTGCAGCATATTACTGTGAACTGGATGGCTTAAATTACTCCATATAGTTATCTTGTAGTTCTCTAAGGCAGAAATCCTAGTCAGACCTCACAAGCCTGAAATCCGGGTGTTGGCCAGGCGGTATCCCTTGGATGCCCATGGGGAGAAGTCATTGCTTTGCTTTTCCTTGGTTTTGTTGTTAGAGGCTGTGGCATTCTTTTGCTCTTGATCTCTTCATCCATCTTCAGAGACACAAAACTGCATTGCCCTGATACTACTGTGGTGGTCCTTTCCTCCACTGATGACAGTAAAGGATCTTTACTTGAACAAGCCATCTGATTTTCCTGGGATCACTGGAGAATTCCAATGTATCACTTGGTCTTCAGGGCTTTAACTTTATCATATTTTGAAGACTATTTTGTGTTTTTTTTATTTTAAAAGTAAAAGAACAAAAACATATTAACAAACAGACACAAAGTAGCATAAGAATAGTACCATCAAAACTGAGTTACAGACAAGGTGACAGGGAATCTACAATGGTTGTTGCATTACATATTGATAACTTCAAAGTGTATATTCAGGAACACAGATATAGACATGCAAAATTGATCAAAAAATTTATCACCAACTATTCTTTACAATGAAGTGACCTAAGTCAGTAGTACAACTATGTTAGATATGCTGCATATATATACATACTTACTTCATGCTTTGTAATATAATTTTTCTTTTTTTTTCAAAGTGTGAAAGAAAAACAACTACATCAACAACAGAGAAAAAAACAAAAAACAAACCACAGAAAGCATTAACAAAGAGAAACAAAGTAGCACAATAACAGTATAATCAGAATTGAATTACAGACAAAGCAACAGAAAACCAACAATAGTTGTTGCATTGTACATTGATATCTTCAAAGTGTATGCTTAGGAGAACACATATAGACATACAAGATTGATCAACCAACCAGTCCTCAACTATTCCTTACCATTAAGTGATGTAATACAATAGTAGAACCATGTTAGCCATCCTGCGCATATGTATATACATACATACATACATACATACATACATACATTTTTGTCTCTTTCTTTTCTCCTTTCCCTCATCCCATCTGTTCTTTACTTTTGAACAGATTTCCTTCATGTCTCTTAGTTTATATTCCCACCCTCAGACTCTTACACCACTGACACAATATGTTGCCTACACATGTACCTCTGATTTATTTCACTTATGAGTATGGTGTCCAATTGTGACCATTTGCCTACAAAGGCCCCAAAAGTATCCCTCTTTATAGTTGAATAATATTCCATTATATAAAAATGCCACACATTTTTAATCCAGTCTTCTGTGGATGGACACTTGGGTTGCTTCCACAATTTAGCTATTACAAATTGCACTGCTATAAACATGGGTGCACATATATCAGAGTGATATGACGTTTTCAGATCTTCTGGGAAAATACTCAGAAGGGGAATAGCTGCTTTGAATGGAACCTCTAGACCTTGTTGGCTGAAAAATCTCCAAACTGCTCTCCACAGTGGTTGCACCAGTCTGCAATCCCACCAGCAGTGCAGTAGAGTCCCTATTTCTCCACAGCCTCGCCAGCATTTGTTATTGGATGACTTTTTCACGCGGGCCAGTCTAACTGGGGTGAGATGAAATCTCAATGTTGTTTTTATTTGCAATTCTCGAATGACTAAGGATGTGGAATATTTTCTCATATATTAGTTTGCCATTTGTATTTCTTTATCTGAGAAGTGTGTATTCATCTCAGATGCCCATTTCTGGATTGGGTGTTTCAATTTGGACAGGTATATGTTTTTTAATTCTTTGTATGCTCTAGAGAGAAGAACTTTGTCTGAGGGACAGCCAGCTAGGATTTTCCCTAATTTGTGGGTTTTCTTTTTACTTTGCTGGTGCTTTCTCTAGATGTACAAAAACTTTTCAGTAGGATGAGGTCCCACTTATTGATTCTTTGAAGTGTTTCCTTGCAGTTTCATTTTGGTTCATGAACTCTCTGCCTACTCCTATGTCTTCAAGATTTTTACCTACTTTCTCTTCCAATAGATTTAGAGTTACTGTTTTAATGTTGAGGTCTGTGATCCATTTTGACCTGAGTTTGGTGCATGGTGATAGACCTGAGTCTATTTTCAGTTTTCGGCAAGAGGCAATCCAGTTTTTCCAGCACCATTTATTAAACAGCTATCTTTTCTCCAGTGAGTTTGGAGGACCCCTTTGTCAAATATTAGGTAGCTGAGTGGGTTTTTTGTTGTGGTTGCATCTTCCAGTCTGTTCCATTGATCCTCAGGTCTGGTTTTTAGCCAGTACCAGGTTGACTTTCTTACAGTAGCTTTATAGTATAATTTCAGGTCAGGGACTGTGATTCCACCTGAGTTGTCCTTATTGCCCAGGATTGCTTTTGCTATTCTGGGTCTCTTCTGGTTCCAGATGAATTTGAGGCATATTTTCTCTAGATCTGTGAGGTATGCTAACGGTAGTTTAATGGGAATTGCATTGAATCTGTGCAACGATTTTGGTAGTATGGCCATTTTTACAATGTTAGTTCTTCCTAACCATGAGCAGGGAATGTTTTTCCATTTATTGAGATCCTCTTCGATCTCTTTTTTCAGAGTACTGTAGTTTTCACTGAATAAATCTTTCACATTCTTTGTTAGATTGATTCCTAAGAATTTCAACTTCTTGGAAGCTGTTGCAAAAGGTATGGTTTCCTCAATTTCTCTCTGAGTCTGTTTGTTTTTCGTGTATAGGAATGCTATTGATTTTTGGGTGTTGACTTTGTATCCGGCTATGCTGCTGAATTTGTCAATTAATTCCAGGAGTTTTCTTGTGGAGTTTTTGGCATCCTCCATGTATAGTATCATGTCATCTGCAAATAGTGATAATTTAACTTCTTCCTTTCCTATCCTTACTCCTTTTTTTTCTCTCTTGTCTAATTGCTCTGGCTAATGCTTCCGGAACTATGTTGAATAGAGTGGTCACAATGGACATCCTTATCTTGTTCCTGACTTTAAAGTGAAAGTTTTCAGTTTATGTCCATTTAGTATGATGTTGGCTGTTGGTTTGTTATAGATGGCTTTGATCAGATTGAGGTAGAGGCCATCTATTCCTATTTTTTCTAAGGTTTTTAATATGAATGCATATTGGACTTTATTGAAAGCCTTTTCTGCGTCTATTGAGATGATCATGTGACTTTTGTCTTTGGCTGTATTCATATGATGTATTACATTAATTAATTTGCGAATATTGAACCATCCCTGCATTCCTGGAATGAATCCTACCTGGTTGTGGTGTATAATTTTCCTTATGATTCACTATAATCTATTTGCTAGTATTTTCCTGAGTATCTTTGGATCTATGTTCATTAGAGAGATTGGCCTGTAGCTCTCTTTCTTGGTTGGGTCCTTCTCTGGTTTTGGTATCAGTATAATACTTGCCTCCAGAAATGTGTTGGGAGAGTTGCTTCCTTTTTGATTTCATTGAAGAGTTTGAGGAGTGTTGGCATTAGATCTTCTCTAAATGTTTTATAGAATTCTGCTGTGAATCCATCAGGGCCTGGGCCTTTCTTTGTTGGTAAGTTTTTAATGACGTTTTCAGTCTCATTAATTGATATTGGGTTGTTCAGGATTTTTGCATCTTCCTGATTCAATTTTGGTAATTTGTACATTTCTAGGAATCTGTCCATTTCTTCTGAATTTTCTATCCTATGTGAATAAAGATTTTCAAAGTAGATATTAATGATCTTTTGGACTTCTGTGGGATCTGTAGTGCTTTCATCCTTTTCATTCCTTATTGCATGAATTTGATTTCTTTACCTTCTTTTTTGATAAGGTTGGCTAGGGGTTTATCAATTTTATTTACTCTTTTGAAAAACCAGCTCTTTGATTCACTTATTGTTTGTAGAGTTTTCTTCATCTCAATTGCATTAATTTCTGCCTGGAGTTTTATAATCTCCTCCCTTCTTTGAGCTTTTGCTTTGGCTTGTTGCTCTTTTTCTAAGAGTTTGAGGTGTACCTTTAGGCTATTTATTTGCTCTCTTTCTGTTTTCTTTGTATATGAGTTCACTGCTGTAAATTTCCCTCTGAGGACTGCTTTCATTGCATCCCACAGATTCTGGTAGGTTGTACTTCCATTTTCATTTACTTGTAGGTAATTTTTAATTTCTTCTCTAACTTCTTGTGTGACCCATTGGTTACCCAGGAGGTTGCTGTCTAATTTCCAAGCGTTTATGCTGTTTTTGGAGTTCTCTTTGTCATTAATTTCCAATTTCATTGCACTGTGGTCAGATGATATGCATGGGATAACTTCAATTATTTTGCATTTAGGTAGGTATGCTCTATGGGCTAGAATGCGGTCAATTTTAGAGAAAGACCCATGTGCAACTGAGAAAAATGTGTATTCTGATGTTGTGGGGTGGAACACTCTGTATACATCTACTAAGTCCATTTGTTCACACTTTTGGTTCAGGTCTGTTATTTCTTTACTGAGTTTCTGTCCAGTTGACCTGTCTCTTTGCGTCAGAGAGGTGTTTAGGTACCCTATTGCAATAGTGTTGTTAGTTATTTGATTTTTTACATCTGTTAAGATTTGACTTGTAAATTTTGGTGGTCCATTTTTTTGGTGCATAAATGTTTAGGATTGTTACCTCTTCCTCTTGCAGCTTTCCCCTAGTTAGTATGTAATGGCCTTCTTTATCTCTTTTGATTGTTTTTGTTTTGAAGTTTACATTATCTGCAACATAATAGCTACCCCTGCCTTTTTCTGGGGACCTGTTGCATGGAGAATTGTTTTCCATCCTTTAACTTTCAGCCTCTGGATTTCCTTTTGAGTAAAATGTGTTTCCTGTATACAGCATATTGTTCGATTGTGTTCCTTAATCCACTCTGCCAATCTTTTCCTTTTGACTGGTGAATTGAGGCCATTTACATTAATGGTTGTAATGGTTATATGTTGGCTTATTCTAGTCATGTTATTTACTTGTTGTTTTCCTTCTTTTGCTGTCTGTTTACTTCTTCTGTTTGAGGGTTTATTTCTATTGTTGTTCTTGAGATTGTGGTCACTTTTTTGTCTTTCTAGAACATCTTTTAGTGCTTTTTGCAATTCTGGCTTGGCACTCATGAAATTATTCAGTTGTTCTTTGTCGTGGAAATATTTTATTTCTCCACCGAATTTGAAGGATAGTTTTGCAGGGTACATCAGCCTGGGTTGGAAGTTGTTTTGTCTCAGAATCTGTAATACCTCGCTCCAAGCTTTTCTCGATTTCATGGTTTCCGTTGAGAAGTCTGCTGTGATTCTGATGGACTTTCCTTCATAGGTGATCTGTTTCTTTTCTCTAGCAGCTTTTAATATTGTGTTCTTTTGCTGGATGTCTGGGATCTTGACTATTATATGTCTGTGTATGGTTTTCTTTGGGTTATGGCTTGTTGGGGTTCTATATGCCTCGATTAGTTGTACTTCAGTATCTTTTACCTTGTTTGGGAAATTTTCTGCTATTATTTCAACAAATATTCTTTTTATATCATTTGTGTTGTTTCCTGCTGTTTCACTAACTCCTATAACTCGAATATTATTTCTTTTTGCCTCATCTTGCAGCTGTTGGATTGATTCTTCTTGGATCCTTGATGACTTTATGAGATCCTTCCTTTCACGCTCATTAGCTGCCATGCTGTCTTCAAGATCTGAAATTCTATCTTCGGCTTCATTTAAGCGGTTTTGCCAGCTTTCAATGGAAGTTTTCAATTCCTGGCAATCTCTTTGGATCTGTTTCATTCGTGGTAATTCTTTCCTAATTTGCTCTGTAACATTTCCATTTGTTTCCTATTTTCTTCTATTCTTTTATCTCTTTCTTCTCTGTGTGTGCAGAACATTTCTTCCATTACGGTTTTCAGTTCATTTTTTGTCTGAGAGATTATTTCTACTTTAATCTCTTTTGTGGCCTGATGGAGTTGTTTCTTTACTTTGGATGTGATCATTTCCGAGATTGCAGGTATGTGACTAACTTCTGCTTTAATCTGTTCTATGGCCTGATGGAATTTTTTCATTACTTCAGACATAATGATTTCATAAATTCCAGGTATGTGGCGTATTTCTGCTTTAATCTCTTCTGTGACCTGATCAAGGTGTTTCTTTATTTCGAGAGCAATCATTTCAGAACTTGCAGGAATGTGGCTTCCTCGTTCCCCTATATCCTCGCATCCAGGACTTTTTCTGGGTGAGGTTGAGTT
This sequence comes from Dinomys branickii, assembly GCA_004027595.1. Taxonomy (NCBI): domain Eukaryota; kingdom Metazoa; phylum Chordata; class Mammalia; order Rodentia; family Dinomyidae; genus Dinomys; species Dinomys branickii. The sequence goes on from PVLD010000655.1 coordinate 69,101, forward strand.
CTGAGACTGCGTTTTGTTCTTCTGTCTTCCTATTTTTGGATATCAGATTCAAAGTATTGAGCTATAAATTATCCAGGCAGTTCACCAGGCAAAGGTCCATTGCAAAGGCCACTGCAATGGCTCCTTCTCTTCGGGAGAATGTCCCTTAAGCTTTCTGCTAAAAGTTCCACTCAAAAGGCTGCTGAGATGCTGCTTTGTGGGCTGAGCTACTCGCTACTGAGAGACCTGGCCAAGGCGTGTAAACAGCTCCCCCACTCAGGGGTCCCTGCAGGCATGGGGGCTGCTCAGATGTTCCTCTGTGGGCCGAGCTCCTCCCCGACTTGGTGATCCAGTCGCAGCATGCAAACAGCTCACCCATCCCAGGATCCGTGCAGGCAGGAAGTTCCCAAAGTGCTAATATTTTGTGCTTCACCCACAATCCGCTGCTCCCCAGTGCTTCTCTGTCTCTTCACGTGCTCTGAGCCTGGGGGAGGGAGCGAGGCACTGTGGTCCTTTGTGCTCCATACACTGCCACGGCCGTGGGCTGCAGGCTAAGGAGGTCGCCGGCGGCAGGGATGGGGAGTGGAGTGGGACCTCGGTCCGCAGCCCAGATTTGCGCAGCCTGCCTCAGGAGCGCAAGCTGCGAGTCCACCCCATGCTCCAGCCACCAAAAAGCCAATTTCTGGATGCAGCCACCGGCTAGCTGTGCAGGGTCGGGAGGTGGGAGGGTCTGGCCCGCTGGCACCCTCAGAGTGCTCGTACCTGGCTGAGCCGCCATCCACACGCCGCACTGAGTGCCTTGTGTGCCCAGCGCTCTGGGCCTGCCCATGCCTCGCTGCTGCAAGTTGGACCACCCTGCCGTGGCCTAGGCAGCACAGAGCAACACGTTCAGTTTGAACTTCACAGCCGCGGTCCCAGCACTCACGCGCGCCAAGCCTGTCTCTCTAGCTGGAGATCCCTATCTGGGAGGATCTTTTGTGCTGCTCACCTGGTCGCCATCTTCCCGGAAGTCTTGAAGACTATTTTGCTGTGTAAGAGAACATTCAGAAGTTAAAGGGACTATACGTCTTTGGGTGAGGGTCGTTTTTCTGCCTACTACAGTAAGTTGAAAGATCAAATTTTAGGAAGACAAGTCTGTAATAAGTGTAGCAGTAAAGTTAAAAGTCATTGAATGTTATCAGTGTTATTCAATCCAAGTGTTTGTAGTGGGAGAAGAATGTTTTGTAGCATAAGGTGTTTAGGAAAGAAAAAGAAAACAAGGAAAGGAGAAACCTACTCAGCAGGAGGTAAATGGCAATTCCACTTGTGAGATAGGGTTACTGGTGAGGATAATGTACAATGAGTTCATAATATAACACTGATTGTTGGTTCCTATAAAGCTTAGTGTTACATCTGAGAGATGAATACTTTTATGGAACTAAATCTCAAAAAGATGTTCTACACTAGAGACTTTGACTTGCATATATTCATTCATTCATCAGATGTTTCTGTGTATCTCCAAAGTGCCATTTGTGGATATCGGAAGGGGGAACAAATCAAGCAGTACTGGAGCTGATCCACAGTCTGATTTTCTTGGGTAGGTGTAATATGCCAGCAACAAAGCCAGGTATGCATGAGCAGGCTTTGAAGCCAGGTTGCTAATGTTCGAATCTTGATTCTGCTACATCTTAATTGAGTAACTTTCACCAAATCTAGCCATTCATCAGTTTCCTGGCCTGTGAAATGCGCATAATTGTAAAAATGTGTTTTTCTTGGTGCTGTTGTAAGTTAATATACGTAAAATTCATAGAACAGGACCTGACACAGTGACATTTAAGTAAATCTTAATATAGTTGTGGAAAGAATATTGTTGAAGAATGAGTTTGCTTGATCCAGGTTGAAAAGAAATGAATAGGAATAGAGACGGGCACAGAGTCTCAGAAAGGAATTTGTTCCTCACAGAGTGTCTTTCTCAGTCTGCCCTTTGAATTCTGTCCTTCCCAGACTGCTCCTCTGGAATGTTCTTCTAAATATCACACAAGGTAGGAAAAGCCCAGCTCCTGAAATATCAATTTGCAACTATGTTATATACTATTAACTAGTACAACTCAGTGTTTAAATGAAAGAATAACGAAAAAAAATTCTGTAGAATTTACATATCTCATTTAATAGCTATTTTACATTGTACTCCTGTGCTCATAAAAATCTCCTTCCTGTCACTTTTTATCATATAGGACCAAATTGTTTCAGAGTCTAAGCTGAAGGTAAATTCTCAGAGATTAAAGAACAGGAGTGCTTTAAATTCTTGCTTATTTGTGCTACGCTAAACCTGACCGGGATGTCTGCCGGATTCCCATATCAGTACCACTGGTCAAGTTCTGTCTCGAAAAACAGAGTTGGATAGTAATTTGATTTTAAAAAAATATTTATTATGCTTCTCTTTACCTTTACTTTTGTATTCTGGATTATTTAACTATCTCTGTCAGTTTCATTTTTTAAAAAAAGAGAATCTAGAAAGTTATAGCAATGATGGTGATAGGATGAAATTCTTGATATACTGGCATATCCAACATACTTTGTTCCCAGCATTGTAAAAAATGCCATATGTCACCCCTTTCTGATAATCATTACAAAGGACATACAATTCTCATTTTACAAACTAGGAAATCAAAAAATAAAGTAATTCTTTCTTTTGATCATTTCAAGTTTATTAAATCTTTAGCAGTACAAATTATCCAGTACAAAATAAAGTAATTCTTAATAATGGGTGTAGCAGAATTCTCTTGCCAAAGGACATTTGGAAAGCTACATGTGAACAGATATAAGTAATGGTGGCCGTGTATGTTCTATGTACCCCCTGGGCTCATATGTGTGCTCCACTGTCACACTGGATTTCAAAACACAAGTTCAAAGTTAAGTAATAAAGAGTCTTAAGGTGGTAATGTCAGAGTTTAAATCCAAGTGTAGTGACTGTCTGAGAAAGGGCCTGTGTGACTGCACAGGTCACACATCGAAAAATCCCTTCAATTTCTCTATGAAGAATAGTTTTTTTGTTTGTTTGTTTGTTTGTTTTTTCCGGTACCAGGGATCGAACTCAGGACCTTGCGCTTGCCAGGCAAGCGCTTATGCCACTGAGCTATACCCCCAGCCCCAATCCCTTCAATTTCAACGAAGGAAACTGAATGTAAAAGTCATTATTTTTTGGCTCACCAAAACATCACTATTTTCTGACAGAAATAGTGTTCCTTTTCGTTATTTTTTCAGTTGAAAATATAACCCATGTTAAGATTTGTAGTTTAGTATTCTGATCCTGAGTAGCTGGTTTCATTATTACTACCCTAGTGCTTTTCAAATTACCACAAGAGGAAGAGATTTTTTTCCTCTCAATCCAACACTAATTGATATTTTTGTGAAATATAAAACATGCATTTAGCTATCTTGTTGTTGTCAAATTTCTGTGAAAGCCTATGTGCCAATTCTGGGTTTTTAAACTCATCTCAGTACAACATGAGAATAAACAGTTTCATTCCACACATAAGGGAACCCTGATCTCAGGGGTATCCCATAGTTGCATTGTAATTGTGAAGATAATTGTTTTAAATTTTATTCTCCAGTGAAGAGCTGATTAGAAATATTGTGACAGTGTTTTAATTCACTTATGGATAATGGAGTGAGTGATAGATGTTATATTTCCATTGTATTTTCATCCTATTAAATACTATGAAAGGATAAATTTAAGGAAATAAACTCTTGGGAATAGAGATGCTGCTAATGACTAGCTTGAAATATTTTCTTACAAAATAAGATAATGGTAAATTAATAAACTGAAAAATATTGTCTATATAATAATTTTTAGGTGGTATGAACAGAGATACAGAAGAAGCTGGATTGATACATAGAAGAAAAATTAAAGAGCAAGTTATCATTTAATAAGATCAAAAATGAAAAAATATATAAAAATATGCTCTTGGATATAATCTGTGCCTTCCTCTCACTTCTGTTTTCTCACCAATCTCTTAATCACTACCCAAAGCCTTATAATCACTGAAAATGTAGGGAAAGAAGGACTTTTAAAAATTCTTTTGAAACTAAGTACCAGATTGGATTAATTAGAAAGGCTTTCTCCTAGCCCACAGAAGTCTCATTTTGACATTGGTTGAAAGATATCAAAATGGCTCACAAGTTTACATCTCTATAAAATTAATTTTACATTTCATCTTCAGAATTATCCTAGATTTCAGAGATTATACAAGTCAAGGTCACATTAAATTGATGGTGTTTATTTCCAGACCACTTAGCCGTTTACTTTTGTAGTTTAGAAACATCAAACTTTAGCTTATTCAGCGTTGGCTTCACTAAGTGATCATAGCTCTTTAGCCCCTTTGGGCCCAGACTCTTTTCCTTTTCAGGCAAGAAGTGTGAACAGATCCCTTTACTCATCTCTTGTTTACTAGTCCCTTTTTCTAGGCTAGGTAATGTACTCAGTGCTGAGGTTATAACAAATAATATAGACAGATACGGTCTTAGCTCTTTTGGGGATGTACAGGTTTGTATGCATGGATATCCATTTTGGGGCTATATAGTCTTGCAATGGTTTAAAGCTTACTAGATACTAACCAAAGACCAAGCCCACATGCTTGGGTGGAGCATTACGCATCCCTTACAAAAGTCCTTTATTCATTCATTCATGTATTCAGTGTAAAACTTGAGTTACTCAAATGATTCAAGTGATCTCCTATGTCTTCAGAATACAAAGATAAAAGTCCCTCTTTGCCAAAGGATTTGCATTCTAAATAAAAACAAAACTAAGCCTTTCACAAGTGTAATCATTGTAAACAAAGGCTGTATAGAACAATGCAAAGAATACAACACAGCAAGTCAGTTAAAAAGTGAAATGGGCTCTCATGCTTGTAATTGCAAGACGAAAGAGGAAGACTGATAGTCATGGAAGCTGCTGCCCCCACCACACACGTATTGCCTTTTGATCATGTTCATGGTGCTAATCTCCTTGTAATTTGGTATTTTGTATGCCTGAAAGAAGAAAAAAGACAGTGCCTAACTCCTACTGTTTAAACATGAAGATTGAGTGAGATAACACAGATAAGTAAATATTAGTTACCATTTGTTATGGTTTATATTTTCATTTCCACCCTCCAAAGGCTTCATATGCTCATAGATGGGACTTTTGCCAGGTATCTGGATCGTAGGGACCTGATACTTATTAGTGGAATCGCATGATGAGTTGATAGGTAAATGATACCCAGAAAGTGGTTTAATCAGGAGTGTGGCCCAGAAAGGCCGGTAACCCTTCCTACTCCCTTAACCTCCCTCTCAGCTTCCCACTACCATACCATGAGCAGTTCTCCGTGGTGCTGCTCTCCCATGCCACCTTGCCTTGGGGCCAGCTGACTATAAACTGCAATCTGTACAAACTGTGCCAGAGTAAACCCGTCCTCCTTAAAACTCTGAGCTTCAGGCATTGTGTCTCCAAGCATATAAACTAAGACAACATTATTCTTGTTTGTATCGTCTTGATTTTATGTTTAATTTCGGTGTTTTTCATTAGATTTGTGAAAATTCTTTAAAATATTTTTCACTGCCCCAAGAAACTGTGCCCCTTGATATGTTAATTGAATAGTATATTGTTTTACATTTTCTACTTCATTAAATTCTCTATTATTTTATTTTTTCTTGTGATTGGCTTACAAATTATGAGTGACCTGCTTAGTGCATTACTTAATCTATTTTCATTCTCTTTTAATAGTGATAAATAATAACTGTTATAAATTTGTCTTTCAATATTGCTTTAGAACTGTCATATAATTGTAATGTGTAGTACATTAATGTTCATTAATTTATATGTAGATATTGTTATGTTTTAAATTTTTTCTTTGACAAAACATTTTTAGATAATATTTAAATCTTTAGTTAATAACAATTTTGGGGGTTTTTATTTACCTTGTTTTAGTGAGATGACATTAAATTAATTTTAATATATCTTGGTCAGAAAACATGGTTTATGCAATTTCTACTTTTGTAGTTCACTTAGATCTTTTTTGATTACGTGGAGTTTTTCCTTATACAGACTATAGACATTTGTGCAATGGTATAAATTTTGGTATACAGTTATTATACTTGTATTATGATTATTTGTCAATTTAGTATCAAAATATCAAATTCATCTAAAATAGAATGTCAGTCTTAAATGTTGACTTTATTTCTATTTTATTTAAATTTTACTTTTAGGAAAGGATTTCTCTTTTAGGTATGTTGATTCTCTGCTAATAGTTAAAGTCTCTGTCCTAGTAGCCCTTCATTCTATAATATCTTGCCTACACAAATGACAGTTTGTGCCTCATAGAGTGGTTATTGTTTGAAACTTTGTTTCCTGAGAATAAGTATCATGATCCTTATTCCCTTCAAATTTCTCAAATAACTTTCATATTCTTACCTCTATTGAGTGAAGGCATGAAAAGATAAACATTATGTGAATAGTTTCTCCATCAAAGCTATACATGTGAGATCTAGAGACATTTTTCTTCTGTCATGGTCATTCAAATATCAAGTGGATAATCACCCTTGAAAATATGATTATCTGCTTTTAGTTTGAATTCACTAATTTTTCACTTACCTTATATGAGATCACACTGGATCAATAAAAAAGTAGTATGAAAAAGTTTTTTATGACTCTCAGTGATTGAATTCCCAAGGTTTTACTCACAAAGAAAAACTACCTGAATACAAGAAAATATATCTATACTCCACACATCTAATTTCTTCTCATTAATCATTGGATCTACCAATCTAATGTAATAATTATGTATTTATAGCATACATAATTCATGATTGTCTATAGTAACAAAAGCATTTTTTCTAATTCTTAAAGAGTTAGAAGAGCAGTAAAATATTATAGTTTGTCTAATTATTTTCATTTTATAGTTGACATTAAAAATGCAAAAAAGCAGTGAACCAGAAAATTATAGAAGGTAATAGAACAAGATAAATCTCTGATACAGTATGTGTCCTTCACACATTCTTGAATAATAAACAGAAAGAAAAACAGAAACTGAATTCCTAAAGTACTTATATCACCACTTCTAAAAAACTGAATATTACCAGTACTAGTGAATAGAACTTACGTTTGTTGATTTTATAAGCTTCCTACTTAGAAGTTCTAAAGGTATTTTCACTTCCCCCAATTGGGTTAATACCCACTGCTTCCCAATGTTCAATTGGATGGATTCTTTGCTATATGTTTTGCTATAGAAAATGAGTGTAATGACAGAACAGAGAGCAATGTTTTATAACGTACATATGTATATATTTAGGTAGATGATAGATAGGCAGATAAATGGTGGATAGGAAGATGGTGTTGGTGAAAGCTAAATAGGTTGACACTGGATAAATTGGGATATTAAACTATCTAGAGAGCATCTGTCACAAAATCTAACTTCCTTTGTATTTCGTGCTGTCTCTGGCAAAGTTGTCATTTGAGTGTTTGCCGTCGGATTTTGTGAGAGAAATCTTGAGGAGAGAGAAAGAGAACAAAACTCTGCCTGCAAACATAAACAACTAAAAGTAGAAGGAAGTGAAAATATTTAAGTAACAATATTTCCTGTGCCAATTTGCATAAATGGACTTCCGATGAACCTCTATGGGTTAACCAGATAATTCTCTCCTTTTTAAGGAAGAAGAATTATTTAAAAGTGGCTTGTTTTTGTTGATGTTTACAGAAAATAATGAGGTACTTCTTCACTTACTAGGTGTCTATTTAAGATATGAGGTGTGATTAAAAATTATACTGTGAAAAAAAATTATACTGTGCTTTTAAATTTTTTTTAAAAAATTGCTACAGTAAAAGACACATTGCCCTTAACCCCCATGAGGGTCTCCTCCTTGCTTCAAACACATTTCTCTTATCGTTCTTGCCGCTTCCTGAAGCACATTCTGGAAATGCACATTCTCATGAGTGTCTTTGTGGAGTTATGACTACCTCAATGTTCTGAATCAACTCAAAACATTCAACTTGCACAGTCATTTTTACTTTGGGGAAGAGCTGGAAAGAGCGGATGCCAGATCCAGTGAATAGAGCCTTGAATGGTACTCAGCCAGGGGCATTCACTGCATTTTTGATCACACCACATAATGATATGCAACATGACTTCAAGAATTGCTTCAGAGAGTGGCAAGAGAGGTACGATGAGTGTATTCAAAGTGAGAGGGAGTAGCTGTTGAGAGGTAAGTGGCAATGTGTCTTTTACTGTAATACGTTTTTCAAATTTAAAAATTCACTGTATATTTCAGTCGTCTTTCTATGTACAAGAAATTTGAGCTGCTTATGCTGTAATAGCAGAAAGCCTGCCTTTTCATTATTTTTCTAAAGTCCATTGTGTATGTTGGAAGTCAGACAACATGACTGCATGAGATGCACAGTTAGTAAATGGTTATATAGTGAAACAGACTAAAATATTTCACATGGTTACTCATTTTCTTGAATTTGCCACAAACAATGGAACCCCTGACAAGGCAGGATGAGCATAACTCTAGGACCCTGTCTGTACTTTTGTGCTGCTGTAACAGAATAGTACTGAACAGGTCATCATAAAGTACAGAAAATCTCAGAGTTCTGGACGCTGGAAGCCAAGATTAAGCACCTGCAGATTTCCTTGTCAGCAGAGAGCTACTCTCTGCTTCCACGATGACACCTTATTGCTGCATCTTGCAGAGAGAAACTCTGTATTCCCAGGTGGTGGAAAGCAGAAGGACAACATAGCCAAATGCAACATTAATCCCCTTCTGAGGCCTTCTGGCCTAATCATCTCTGAAAACCCCCACATCTAGATACCGTCACACTGGCAGCACCCGAATTTTGTGGGGCACATTCAAAGCACAGCAGGTGCCTTCTTATTCTAAAGGTTTGTGCCCCTTCTCTGGAAGTCCTGGTTCTGTCCACTTCCTCACTCTAATCTTGCCCTGTCTCACTCCTACGCCACCTTTCTCCTCCCCACTCCTTTGAGCCTCCTTTCATTGGTCCAACTCAAGTTTTCTCTAGCCAGTAAATTTGCACATGCACACCTCTGGGGATGGTGAGCTGGGAAGAAAAGAGGGGAGTTAGGGAAACTGAAAAACTAAAGCATCCTGACTTAATTTCTTCACCAGTAGAATCAAGAGTAGGAGCAAAATGTTGAAATATCATCTCATCTAAGTACTAACCAGTAGCACAATCGTACAGCCTTATAATAAGAAATAAAGCACATGTTTTTTCATTCCAACTGATTTATGTACTTTATGGAATGAGAATAATAAATTGTATGATTACACAGAAAGTTGTCACAAGGTTTGTGATCTTTTCAGAGGTCTTTTGAGATTTTGATAATTAAATGATAAAACATAAAACTAAATTCTGAAATAACTATTACATATGGGACCACATTCTCAATATTTGCTCTTTTCTCTTAGACTTTTGCTACAGTACCGTCATGAAATTTTTATTTCATTGGCGAAGTCTCACACTTCTCCACACATTTTTAAAATCTGTGAATTGACAATATTCAAAAGGACGTCATATGAACTCTGCTGGGCTGCTGTTTGATCATTCAATATTTACGAACACTTCGTTTATATAATGGGGCGATAACAGGATGTAATTGATCTTATTTCAAAACTGGAAACACAAAACACTTTGAGTTTCATACAGTTCTATTCTGTTAGGCTACTACAGTTTGTCAGTAGGTAAAAACCTTTCCCATTGCCCAGAAGGCAGTACCTTCTGTGAATAGTTGGTTTAGACAAGGATTCATTGTTCACAGGGCTTGAATTCTCACTGAGCAAAAGCTACGGCATTATAAAGATGCCAATTTAATTTTTTTTTTTAAGCTTGAATGCTTCAAAGCTAGAAAGGAACTCTCACTGTTGAGGCGGTCATGAAAGAAAACCTTTTTCCACAACCCCTGGAACAAGCGAGTGAAGAGAGTGAGTAAAAGTGCAAAACTGGAAACCTGGCCTTTTTCCAAGAAAGCAGAAAAAGCCACGGTTAGAAGAAGTAATTGAACACTTTGGAAATCCCTTTGAAGACCTAACGCAGTGGAACTTTTTCAAATGAATAAAAGCTAAATGCATAATAATTCCATGTAAGAAAATATAAATGAATGTTGTAAGTACTAAGTAATGAATTTATAAATGTTTAATGTTGTGAGCCCAAGCTGTACCACCCTTTGGTAATGCGTGCTAAGCATCAGAAGCATTGTTATTTGGAAAAGACAATTTAAAACCCTGGTAGTTTCACCTCTTGCTATTTCTTGTCTTGTTTTCTTTACCTAGTTGATGGTGATGACAATATCTCTATTGATTATCTATGTTAAGTAGAATTTTGTGCCCTTGAAAACTGGGTTAAACCATAGGAGGATGGTAAAAAAACCATTTGACTGAACTACAAAATTTCTCATTCAATTGTATCATGATTAATGACATCTTGAACAGTCTTATCTACTGCTTAAAAATATAATAGCACTGCATTTGCCTGGAAAATATAGAAACAGACTTTAGCTGTGTTAATAGAACACACATTGTCAGTTTTGAGTATCATGCTAAAGGTGTTGTTTTTAAATAGAAAGATGGAAATCTTTGATACTTGGTTAATTTTAATATAAAAAGAAATATGTGTAAGACAACTGAAGTTGAGATCTACAGTAGAAAACTACCAGAAGTGTTTATCATGCTCAAGCAGAATGTGTTTTTTCTTAAATAGGATATAAGTTGTTATACATTTAGTGCACGAACCAAGGCCCAAGTCTTTCTGTGTCCATTTTCCTTAGACTTTTTTTATCCATCTTGATCTGTGGTGACCCCACTTGTAGGAAGCTGGAGAATGTTAAACCTATCAACAAAGTGCATATCTACATGTACACCTACCCACAGAAAAAGGTTTTATTTTGGAGCAGTGATTTTACTCAGGACCAAGGATGATTTTACCCTGTGTAGCATAAGGGTTATAACTACCTAAATATATGGATATGTAAAGAGCAGGAATAACTGATATGATTGAACTTGGCAAAATGCTGAGTCAGACAATACAACTTGCTTTGAGATCTCACTATGTCTTCCAGGAGGGCCTCACACTCACTATGTGGCTCAAGCTGACCTTGAATCACACAATCCTCTTGCCCCAGCTGCCCTAGAAAATGTCCTTGTAAAATATTAAGGTTAGATGGTATTTTTAAAATTATCTAAAGCATCTGTTAGTTTCAATAAATCATTCATTGCTCCGATTGGTGTTACCTTGGAAGAAAACAAATTTCTAGTACTTGTTTGGAATTCAGTTTGTGGAATGATTTCTGAGTTTGTCCCGTGATATACAGAGAAAAGTCATCCTTTTTTTCAAAGTATGAATATAAAGCAATTTATAAAATGCTGCTTTATTTTTGTGAGTCATATCCTGTCTCTGCAAACAGTTCCTAAATTAGAGTCATCAGAATAGTCGACATCATAACAGCATGGTTAGAGTAAGCTTATTGAGGTGGATATTCAGAATGGCATTTCAGTACTTGTATAATAGTCTCATATATCTCTAATTGTACATTAAATGCGGTTTCAATACTTAAAAAGAGAGACATAAAAACACATTTTTATATTATTTTCATAGAACAATAGCCTAATATTTTATTAATAGATCTCATTTTGTTAAAGTGGTGCCTGACAAATTGTCATCTTCCTCTCACTTCATTACCTCCTCACAAGGAATGAACCTGATCTGAATTAAAGCTCTCTATTCAGTGTCAGATTGAACAATAAGCACTAAAGTATGCAGAATTTTCCCTTGGAAATAGACTTTTGAATACAATACCTATTTAATCCCAGAAGAGTCCACAGAATATAAATACCTCATTAGATTATACTCACACTTCAAAGAATAGTTCAGTAATAACATTTATATATTTATTTAAATTTAATTATACAACATATAATGCTTAGAAGCAGTATATGCAGAAAGATTATTTTGAGTTGGTGTTTTAAATCATTAGCATATTGAAATATTTTTAAAGCAACAACTTGAGTATTTAAGTAAACATCATTTTGCTTATATGAAAGTTTATCTGGAACCAGCAACATACTTAACTTTCACACAAACCTTATTAACTGGGCATTTATGCACTTAACGGATGAAATTCAGTAAACAAAAAAGACCACATGCAATGTTGAAATAGGACATTTAAGAAAGTAAGTAATTATTACAATTATATTTTGTTTTACTTTGTTTCTACAAAATGTTATAAATGGAGAAGTGCATAGGTCTCTAAATGCATGTTAAAATGCAATTTATATTGAATGAACATTAAAAATGCTCATGAGTAATCCCATGAGATTTCATTAGGAAGTTGCAGGAATAGGAGAAAACATATGGGTCCTTGTCTGTCTCATTTAAAAATTTGCCTATTATAGTGCATGAATATTAATCTATTTTATAATTGTGACATTAAAACAGATTTTACAAGGTACATTATTATAGTGTTTAACATCTCCCATTAAAGATGAATTTATTATTATTATTAAAATATTTCAAAATATTCCTTTAGTGCTTTTCTCTTTGGAGGTGGTAAATTCAAAACATGAAACTACATGTTATTATTTTAGACATCAGTACTACTTCAGGTATTTTTAATTTTCATAGTATATTTGCCTTTGCCAAAAAGCATCAAACTGTTTCCTAGCACCTTAAAATTATGCCAAGTTTCATGAACTTTTATGCTATATATATTATGCTATATACATTTTTTTCCTAACTTTTTTGTTATGCGAGTTTCCACCATGGCTTGGAAACCTTTTCTTCTCATGCTGATATAGCTGCCTGTCTATGCTTTATTTCTATTTCTATTTCTATTTCTATTTCTATTTCTATTTCTATTTCTATTTCTATTTCTATTCTTTGTTCTATCTGTGCTTCGCTATGCTACATTGTTAATATTATTCATCTAGTAATCCTCTCCTCTCCTGTGCTGACTGTGTAATCACTTTTAATTATCAGCAAACTCCAAAAGCTGTGAGTCTTTCTTCTTTTACTGTGGTCACCCTCCCAGAATACTCATTTAGTGGAGATAAAAAAGAAAAACAGTGACACGAGTCACTGTTAAGTTACAGAGTAACACTATTGCTTATCTGCTAGCCAGAGATATTATTCTGTCTTACTTGATCCATACTCTGGAAGTCGAATTGATCTTAATCACTCCGATGGAGTGTTGAATTAACTTAAGAGATCATTTTATAACTATGCCACCACTATAATGATGTTTTGATAATGTTCAAACTGACTTGAGCAAATTATCTCACTTGATGCTAGAATAGGAAGTGTTACGGTAGCCGGCTTATGATCCCCTCACTTTGTGAGGAAACAGAAGTGGGGACAGTGCCGAAGGAGCAGGGAGGGGAACCTGTACTTAGTAGAACTTCCTTGCAAAAAGATCATAACTGGACCTTCTGGCAAATGAACTAATGATATTGCAAAAAATCATGGAATGGTCTTAGCAGTATATTTGTGGTTTAGTGTTGTTTATGACAAAACAACCCAGAATGTGTGGTGTTAGGCAGACTTGTAGGGTACTGAGTCTTGCTGGCTATGTGGGGTACTGAATCTAGATATCGAATCACCTTAATGCTCCGCTGCTCTGTGAGACAATCTAAAGCCAGCGATTCATTGCAAGATCATAGATGGATGAGGATACTAGAACTACGAGTGTACAAAGTGGAGGACAATCAACTTGACCCTTGGATAAAGAATTTTAGAAGGGTCTTGCAGATGCCAGATCCCTGCACTGTACACAAGATAGATGCACCCAAGTACCTCGGCCAATTTTATAGACAGTAGGAAATTAAGAAAAGGAAAACATACATTTATACTGGCAGAAAACACATAGGGGAAAATATGTATAATTAAACCAAAAACTAAGCAATTATTCCTGTTACATAAACTCACTGAAAAAGAAAAACCTGAAGACACTAATACAGTGTAACTGTTTAAGCCAACAAACTTTTGGTTACATTATCTGGGTGATCATATCTCTGGGTCAGTTTATATAACTTACTGTGGCACAGTTTCTGCCAAACTGCGCAGGAGATTTAAGATTAGGGTTCTGAAACAGTGTCTTTACAGTAGAACAAATGCTTCAGTTTTGATAGCTCGGTGTCGCAGGAGAAGCTGCTTGTCCCTAATGGCTATCCATAATGGGAAGTTCATGGTTCATCTCACTAGGTTTTTGTCTGTTTGGTTCATTGGTTTGGGGGTTGGTTTATTGAGACAAAGTCTCACTAGGTAGCCTGAGCTGGGCTCAAATTCATGATCCTCTTCCCTCTTGCCTCAGCCTCCCAAGTGCTGGGATGACAGGTGTGTTATCAGGTTGTCTGTCTCAGTGTTGCTATTCTCCTGCTATTCGACCTGGCTTCATGGGAAATGAGCATTTAGGGGTTGAGTATTGAGAGAGAGACTATGTGCTAGGAAAGGGAGCTGAACGAAGGTTGTGGAGAACTTGGTGATGAAGCCTGTGGAAAAGGATGTGTTCCCTTTAAACACTAATTGTACCACACGGACAATACTCAAGAGGACGTGAATGAAGTGTGGGTGTATAGTGACAGGAAAGAAGAAAATGAGAGGATTATTTGCATCACTAGAAAAAAAGAAAATAGCAGAACCTTCACATTCCCTGTGGAAGATGCTGGCACAAAGCCTCCACTTTGAAGTACCTTCTCTTTGGCTCCCAGCAATCCAGTGATCTGGATTCCAAAACATGTATGCTGTATATAAAATAGTTCTAATGTTGAAAATGGTTGAATTTTTAATAACTTTGCTTCATCTTCATTCTTATCTTATTTGCAACCGAGGTCCAACCCTAACTATCCTTCCTTCTATTTTTCACCCTATCACATCCTCTACTTACCTCCTTCTCACCTGGGTCTTCGTTAGCTGCTCTACACATGCATGTATAGGAAATGCTACTGTTTACAAAACTGATGTTCTAGTGTCATAGCCAAAGCAGTGAAAAGATAGTTTTAAGCTTATGAAGACATATGATTAGAGGTCCCATTTGACCCAGCTATTTCCCTTCTGTCATCTGCCCAGAAGAATTGAAAACATCATACCACAGTGAAACATGTGCACCCATATTTATAGCAACCCAATTTGTAATAGCTAGATCTTGGAAACAACTCAAGTGCCCATCAACTGAGGAATGGATAAAAAAAGATGTGGTCTTTTTATATAATGGAGTATTACTCAGCCATAAAGAAGGGTAAACTGGAGACTTTTATAGGTCAGTGGATGCAACTTGAGACCATATTCTTGAGTGAAACCAGATGCGATCATGTAAACATTATATTATCTCCCGAGTGTCAGAAAATGAACAAGTAAGTGTGATCCAAAATGTACAACAGATATTGTAAAATGGGAAGGAGCTTCAAAAGGAAAGAGAAACTGGTTTAAGGGGGTGGAAAAAGAAGGAAGGGAAAAGCAAAAGAAAAAATAAATATATACCAAAGATAGTTAAAATAGTTATACTATTAATTTTCTCAGTCCAACAAAAAGGTTTGTGTTAATATTGTTTGGACAGTTAAATGTTAATATCATGTACTGTGAGTAACTAACTTAAAGATAACAATATGTGATGTATTAAACAGTGTTACTTGACTATCACACTTTTAGAATTTTTTTGTTTTTTGTTTCTTTTTCTTTAAAATAAAAATTTAAAAAAGACATATGATTAGGACAGTGTTTCTCAAAATACATTTCTAGATTTACGGTACTGGAATCCCATAGAGTGTAAAATGCAGACTCTTTAATTTCATATTGGATTTAGACAAGGGATCAAGAAGTCTTTTCTGAGCAAATGGTCCGTGTGACTTCTAAGAATAATGATTTGTGGAGGGAATATCAGATAAGGTGTTTCAGAAAGAACTACTAATGTCACACGACTTCTTTTTCTACAAAAACACTTGGATAATTTATAAAAATATTGTGGGCCTTTGCTTCCTCATGTGTAAAATGAAGCAATTGAATTGAATCATCATAGAGATTTTCCAGTGCAAACTAGTATAACTCATTGTCTACTCATTTAGTAAATGCCATAAAGTGCGTTATCCAAACAAACAGTGCTTTCTTAAGGGATTTATCCTATAATGGTTCCCTTCTTACTATGCTCTGGGAAGCCTTCTATGGCCACAAGAGCAATAAAACTTCCCATGTCCTATCCCCTTAGAAGGTGTGCAGGTAGATAATACCCACAAAACTGGTCCAAGCCTATTATTTTTAAGTTTCAGTTACAAGTTGCATGCCTGAAATGCCTCATGTCAAAGTTCGTGTTTTAATCATAAATTACAAAATTTATAGGAAATTCTGAGTGCAAAGACTTAGCAATTATGAGCCACAAGATAACAGATAGGAATACATTGTTGTCAGCATGCAGTGGTACTTGACAATGAGATAAACGTCAAGGCAAAGTCATTGCAAAGTCTTGTTGTTTATCAAAGTACACACTGAATGAGAGTAGGACACATTTATCAAGCAACTGTTCTAGTACAAAATTTCTATTTTTCTCATCTTTGCTAATTTCTGATTTAGATGCTGTCATTTCACCTGCCCGATGTTTGTGTAGTTCAATGACTTGGGTCATTGCTGTATTATATAACCTTGACTTTTGAGTGATTATTGTGCTGAGCTCAAAAAATACCATATAGTAAGAGAAAATTAAGAAAGTGAATGATTCGGCTTAGCTGCATTTGCTTTCTTCTACTAAGAATATTTTTATGTGCTTATCTTTAAGGTGACTTAGCATGTTTTGCCTTAAAATGCACACCTAATAGATTAGTAGACTAGAAACTCAAATCAAAGCCGAGATGAAGAATTATACTCAGAGCTATTTTAACATAAGCATAAAGATTCTAATAAATATACTGATTGCTCTGGAAATCCTACTCCTGCTTGGTGTAGACTTTTGCACTGCAAATGTAATACTTTTGACAGCTATATTGTCACTTACACTCTCACCATTTATAAATCACTGTGATAAAGAGACCATTGTTCCCTTAATTTAACAGATTCTCTCACCTTCAAGCAATGAATTTAGAATCCATTTAGCTTCTTAGACTGTGGGAACACAGAAACCAACTCCCTAGAATGCACAGGGAGTCTCCAGTAATTTGTAAACTGAGAAAGCGTGGGGAAATCATTATGTAACTCATGCAAAAGCATATACTTCATTTCTCAGAACCATTTAGATATGATATTCGTTTGAGAGAAATGTTTTTCATTCCGCTCCCTTACATACTCAAAGCAGCCGAGTCTGGTTACTTCTTCCAGAATCTCGCCCAAATTCTAGATCTTACACCCTCATTCTCTTTCAGCTGTGGGAATGGCTGAACAATAAACATCATGGATCCTATAACAGAAATGCCTAAAAATTGTTGGTTTCCTGCCTCCCTCCCTCCTTCCTTTCTTTCCTTTGTTCCTTCCTTCCTTCCTACTTTCCTTCCTTCCTTCCTTCTTGCTTTCTTCATTAATTTGTGGATTTAATTAAGTTATTTAATAGTTTCTACATGTGGGTTATTCTACACTGCTATACTAAAAAAAATTATGGATGTGTAAGTCACAATCTATCCGTTGTGAAATTCCTAGCTTAATATACTATGTATGTATGTATATATGATATTATGATCCAGTTATCTATCTATACATCAGACGTGCATATTCATCCTTAGGTAAGAACAAGTAATTCAGTACCACTGGGAGCACATGCCTAATTTAAGGTTGAGAGAAAAATAAGGAACATCTCAAGTGTAATATAACTCTAGACTATGTAATATCTTGTATGTATTTCTGGGGAGTTTTAATTTTATCCTGTATAGAATAGCAAGTCATAGATGATTAAAAACAAAGGGATAATAGAATGATGTCTGACCACGTTGCAGGGATCATAGAAACAAAATACTAAAAGCAGAAAGTCTTTGCCACACATTAAGAGCTGGTGATTGCTTGAAGGAACAAAGGGTACTACAGGTTATACAAAGGGCATCAGACCTATATGACAGACTAAACTGACAGATCTTGGGGAATTATTTAGATCTTTAAGCCTTGACTTTAGTTTGTGCATGGTGATACACATCACTCTAGTTTCGGTCCTGTGGCAAGCCAGTTTTCCCAGCACAGTTTATTAAAGAGTCCATCTTTCTTCCAGTGAACTTGTTTGGCCTCCTTTGTCAACAATAAGGTGACTGAATGTGTTTGTGGTTGTGACTGCATCCTCCAGTCTGTTCCAATGATGCTCCAGTCTGGTTTTGCCAATATCATACTAACTTTATCATAGTAGCTTTGAAGTATAATTTCAAATCAGGGATTGTGATGCTTCTTGCCTTGCCTTTGTTAACCAGGATTGTTTTCCTATTCTCAGTCTCTTCTTATTCCAGATGAATTTTAGGAGTGTTTTCTCCAGATCTGTGCAGTATACGAAAGGTGTTTAATCAGGATTGCATTGAATCTGTGTAACAATTTTGGGCACTTGGGCCAAATTGTTAATGAAGAAATGAGGAAAGCTCAGGTGTGTTAAAACCTACTGTAGATATTTTCTTTTAAATGAATTGTACACCTTGCAGATTTGCTTCCATGATGCTATTTGCACAACTATGAGACTGTTGTCCATGGAAGGAAGAAAGAAACCACTTGTACACATATGGAGAACTTAAGAAAAGAAATTATAAAACTTAAGAAATTATAGAACTTAAGAAATTATAAAAGAAATGTAAAATTACTTTTACTTTATAAAGTTGTTAAAAGAATTAATGAGTCAGTACATGAGATGCTCTTAAAGTTTTTGGTCAAATAAACAGCCTGGGTACCAGTGAGTTATAATCCACAATTCCTGCATATTGGTAATAGACCATTGAAATTATAATGGAAAAATGATTCTATTTACAGGAATATAAAATATGATGGCTAAAAGTTACCTAAATAAGAAATGAATGAAACCTATATTTTACATGGCTTAGTGGAATGAGTAAACAAATTGCTTGAACGATAATATTGAAAAAATTTCCAGTTTTCACACACACACACACACACACACACACATATATATATATATATATATATATATATGATTTGGATTTTTGTGACAAGGTCTCACTATTAATTCACACTGGCCTTCAACTCACTACGTAAGTTTGTCTCAAACCTGAAGCAATTCTCCTGCCTCAGCCTCCCAAGTGCTGGGATTACAGACATGAACTATCACATGTAGCCAGTTTTAATATTCTTAATTTCAATTGCAAGCTCAGTAGAACATTTTAAATCTTAAAGTTTAACTAAAAAAACAAATTATCATAAGATAAATTTGAGAAAGATGAGTAAATAGCTAAATAAAACTAATTTCTAAATTATATATTAAATAGTGTTAAAATTTAAATAAATTTTTAAAATCATTATAATTTATGAATTAATTTTAAGTCACTCATTAATCAAGAAATATAATGTCTGCTCTTATCCTGCTCTTCACTTTTTATTTTTGATTTTAAAGAGAAAAAGATATGCAGTGAAACAAAGTTTTGAAACAGGTTAGTAGGACAGTTACACTAGTTGATATATTGCATATTATTGTCTTCGTATTAGTTCATCAGAGTATAAGATATAATCAATCCTTCTTCCCCCTTTTTAAATTTTTTTTATTTTAAAGAGAAATGAAACAATGAAGGTAAAAACAAAAACAACAAAAAACAATTATCTTGTATTGTGAAGCTCTGTCTGGCTTTCAATGGTTTTTGTTGTTGTTGTTACCTGTTATTCCCTTGTTTATTAGCAAAAGTTTTATTTCCAATTTTGCCTTTTGTTCCCATTTTCCCCCTTTTCTCTTCCTTCACTACCACTCCTCTCTCACTTGTGCTTCCAGTTTGAAAATTTTTTAATTTGTAATATCTATCATGTATTTTGGCTCTTACTTACCCTTTTGGTTTCTCACACCAGAAAACCAATGCAATATTTAAATATGTGTATACAATTTATTGCACTTAAAAATATAGTTACAATGTCCATCCATTTACCAAAATATGTCTCACATGTATCCTTTTTTAAGGCACAGTAGTGCTCCATTATATATAAAAGCCACATTTTCTTTATCTATTTATCTGTTGATAGGCATCTGGGTTATATCCAAGATTTAGCACTTATTAACTGTTCTGCTATAAACATGAGTGTGCATATGTTGCTATGCCATGATGCCTTTAATTCTTTTGAGAACATACCAGGAAGGGGAATAGCAGAATAAAAATGGAACCTCTAGTTTTAGTTTTTTGAGGAATCCCCATAATGATATCTATATTAATTATACCAATTTATATTCCCAACAACCATGAAGAAGGGTTCCTTTTTCTCCACAGCCTCATTAGCATTTGGTAATGTTTGATTTCTTGATGATATCCATTTTTGCTGTAGTGAGATGAAATCTCAGTGCTGTTTTAATTTACGATTCTTGAATGACTAGTGATGTTAAACATTTCTTTATATATTTATTTACAGTTTGTACTTCTTTAGCTGAAAAATTTCTATTCATTTGAGGTGCCTACTTTGGAGTTGGGTCTTTAAATTTGGTGGTACTGGGTTTTTTTTTTAGTTCTTTATGTATTATACATATTAGTCCTTTGCCTGGGGAATACCTGTTAAAATTTTTTGCCCATTCTGTGGATTGTCTCTTTACTCTGTTGGTGGTTTCTTTGTGCAAATATTTTTAATATGATGAGGTCCAAGTTGTTTATTCTTTGTAGCATTTCCTGTGCAGTGGGGATTTTGTTTATAAATCTTTTCCCACTCTTACGTCTTCAAGTGTTTTACCTATTCTAACTTCCACTAGCTTAAGTGTTTTTATTTTAAATTTTAGATCTCTGATCTATTACAATTTTACTTTAGTGCATGGTGAGAAATATGGGTGTAGTTCTAATATTTAGCATGTTGAAAGCCAGATTTCCTTGCACCACTTATTAAAAAGCCTATATTACTTCCAGTGAATGTATTTAGACTTTTTCTCGAAGATAAGGTGGCTGAATGTGTTTGGAATCATTTCTATATCTTTTATTCTTTTCTACCATTCTTCAAGTCTGTTTTGTTTTTCTTTGTTTTGTTTTGCTAGTACCATGCTATTTTTATCATGGTAGCTTTATAGTATAATTTATGTCAGGTATTGTAACGACCCCTGACTTGCCATGTTCCACAGAATTTGTTTTGGTATTCTAGGTCTCTTCTGATTCTATATGAATTTTAGGATTGCTTTCTCTAGTTCTTTGAGATATGCTTTTGGTATTTTGGTTGATTTTGCATTAAATCTGCATAATAGTTTTGGGGGTATGGCCATTTCCACTATATTGGTTCTGCTTGTCCAAGAGCAAGGAATATCTTTCCACTTAATTTCCGTACTGTAGTTTTCTTTTCTTTCTTTCTCTCTCTTTTTTTTTGGGGGGGTACTGGGAATTGAACTCATGACCTCAGCTTTGCTAGGCAAGCACTAATGCTACTGAGCTATATCCCCAGCTCTGCAGTTTTCAATGTAAAGGTCTTTAGCTTACTTCATTAGATTGATTCCTAAGTAGTTTATTTTTTGATGCTATTCTGAAAGGTGTTGTTTCATAACTTCTCTCAGTGATTTATTTGTATACAGGAATAGTATTGATTTTTGAGTGTTAACTTTGAATCCTGCTACACTAATGAATTTGTTTATTAAATCTAGGAGTCCTTTGATAGAGTTTTTGGGATCTTCTATGTAGAGTATCATGTTATCCACCAATAGTGATAATTTAACTTCTTTCCTATCCTTAACGCTTTCATTTCTTTCTCTCTCCTAATTGTTCTAGCTAATATTTCCAGAATGATATTGATGAGAGGTAGTGATATTGGGCACCCTTGTCATGTGTTTAATGTTAGACTGAAAGTTTTCAGTTTTTGACCATTTAGTATGAGGTTGGCTCTTGTTTTGTTATAGATGACTTTTATTAGATTGAGACAAAGATATTCTATTCCAATTTCCTGCACAGTTTTATCATGAATGGGCATTGGATTTGTCAAATGCTTTTTCTCAATTTATTGATATGATCAAGTGGTTTTTTACTTGGTTTTGTTAATGTATTATATTTGTTGATTTGGGTATGTTGAAATATGCCTGCATCCCCCTGGAATGAATCCGATTTGATCTTGGTATATAATTTTGTTTATGATGTGCTACATTCTGTTTTATGGTATTTATTGAAGATTTTTGCATCTATGTTCATTAAGGATATAGGCACATATTTCTGTTTATGTTTGAACATTTTTCTGGTTTTGTTATCAGGGTAATGCTTGCTTCCAGGAAGGACTTTGGGAGTATGACTTCCCTTTTAATTTCATTAAAGAGTTTGAGGAGTCGTGGCATTAGATCATCTCTGAATTTCTTGTAGAATTCAGCAGTGAGCCCATCAGGACCTGGGCTTTTCTTTGCTGATATTTTTTCAATTATTTCTGCAATTTTATTGAATGATAGTGGGTTCTTAAAATTTTTACATCTTCTTAATTCAACTTTGGTAATTCATATTTATCTAGGAACCTGTCCATTTTTTTATGTTTTCCACCTTATTAGTATATAGTTTCTCAAACAAGGTATTAATGATCTTCTGGATTTCTTCAGAATCCATTTGATTTTACCCTTTTCATTCCTAATTGCATGAAAGTGAGTCTTTTCCCCTTTTTCTGATAAGGTTAGCTAAAGATTTATTAATTATATTTAATCTCTCAAAGAGCCAACTCTTCAATTCATTCTTTCTTTGTATTCTTTCCTTAGTCTTAATTGCATTAAATTTTGCTTGAATCTTTATGATTTCCTCACTTATAATTAATTGCTTTGGATTCAGTGTGCCCTTTTTCCCTAGAAGATTGAGGGTCAACACCAGCTTTGGACTGCTTTCATTTTGTGCCATAGTTTAATACTTTTTTTTTTTTCGGTACTGGGGATCGAACCCAGGACCCTGCGCTTGCTAGGCAAGCGCTTATTCCACTGAGCTATATCCCCAGCCCCTGTTTAATACATTTTATTGGAAGTATTGTTTAGTTGTATAAACTAATTTCCTCCTTAATTTCACATGTGACCCATTGGTTGTTTAGAAGGATGTTATTTAAATTCCATGTGTTTGTGCATTTATTGTAGTTTGTTTTGCCTTTGATTTCCAATTTCATTGCACTATGATCTGATAATATGCATGGGATAATTTAAACTTCTTTGCATTTATTTACATATGTTCCATGGACTAGCATGTGATCTGTTTTGGAGAAAATGCTATGTGCAGCTGAAAGAAAGAATGCATATTCTGTTGTGGAATGGAACACTCTGTAGATAGCAGATATCTAAGTCCATTTGTTCGAAGGTGTGGTTCAGATATGATTTATCTTTGTTGATATTTTTCTAGTTGATATATTTGTGATAGTGGAGTACCAAGATCCCCTATTACAAGTATTGCTTATTTGAATTTTCATATCCACAAATATTTGTTTTATATAGTTGAGTGTGCTGGTATTTGGTACATATATATTTATTATTGTTATCTCACCCTCTTAAATTATTCCCTTAACATGTAGTGGCCTTCTTGTCTCATGTGATCAGTCTTGACTTGAAATGCCCTTTCTCTAATAATAGAATAGGTACCACTGCTTTTTTCCATCTTCCTCAAGCCTGGTGTATTTTTTCCATCCTTTGACTTTCAGCCTATGAATTTCTATTTGAGTTAAATGTGTTTCTTGTACACAGCATATTGTTGCATTTTGTTTCTTGAGTCATTCTCCCAATCCGTTTCATTTGATTGGTGAGTTGCTAATGCTTACTTTGATAGTTATAACTGATATGTATTGATTTATCCTTTATTTTCTTACTGTTGGTTCCCTTTATTTCCCCACTATTTTAATGGCTTGCCTTTTTTAGTGTGTCTTTTCCATTGAGATTTATGGAATTGTCTTCATTTTCTTTTCCCAGAGTACCACTTAGGAGTTCCGGAACTCTTAGGAGTGCTGGTTTTGTGGTCATGAATTTCAGGTGTTCTTTATCATAGAAGTAACTTAATTCTACATCAATTTTGAAAGATCAACTTGTGGCGTACTCCAATCTGGGTTGGAGATTTTTTATCTTTTGGAGTTTATAATACTTCACTCTAAACTGTCCTTGACTTATGGGTTTATATTGATAAATGGGCTGGGATTCTGATGGGCTTTCCTTTATATGTAGTTTGTTTCTTTTCTGTAACAGCTTTTAATACTCTGCTCTTGTGCTGTATTTCTGGGGCCTTGTCTATTATATGCCTTGGTGTAGTTTTTTCTGATTACGGCTAATTGGAATTCTGTATGTCTCACTGTATATCAAATTCTCTTTCCATGCTTCAGAAGGTTTCTGCTGCTACTCCTGTGATCAAGTTTTATGTCCTTTTTGCTATCTTCTGGTCTCTCACTGATTCCTCTCCGTCTTATGCTTCTCTTTCCATCATCTATCAACTTTGGATTGCTTGTTGTGGTCCTTTTCTATTTTTAAGAAGACTTTCATTTGATGATTATTAACTATCAAACTGTCTTCTAGATCTGATATTACGTGCTCACAATGGTTGATTGTGTCTGTATACTTGAAATAGAATTTTAATCACATGAATGGCTGTTTCAATCTGCTTCATAGAATCCAGCACTTTCCTATGTTGGACATTCATGATTTCCTTCATTTTGCTAAGCTCTTGGAATTGTTTTATCTGTGTCTGCTCTAGATGCATTAGTCATGTCCTTCATTATGGTCATCATCTCTTTAGTTATCTGTGAAATTATTTCTGATCTTTTTTTTTTTTTTGAGAGATATATTCATCTGCTTTGTTACTATCACTGCTACCGTTTCATAAAGTTCAGCTGTATGGCTTTTGATTTAATCTCAGTGCCACCTTTATTTGCCTTAGGAAAGCTGAAGGCCTGGGATTGCATCTTGTTCCATTTCTTCTCATTTTCTATTTTAAAAATTTTTATTTTTTTCTTCATTGATGCTTATAAATTGCTTGTGATAGGTAGTCTTGTTATCTGTATCAAGACCTCTTTAAGACATGACTACTTTTCAGAGATGATTTCTAAATGTAGCTGGAATTTAGCTTTTGACTCTTCCCAATACCCTGGTTCTTCAATATATTAGGGGTGAGAGGTTGCTGCCTATTTGGCCCAGCACCTCCTTCTTTAGTTCTAGACTATGGCATTCTTTATAACTCCCAGACCATCTCTGTACGGGCACACAAGGAAGAACAATTACATCACCTTGGCTTAAGTAGAACAATCAGTAATAACAATAGCATCAAGAACAGGCTAGAAAATGACATTCAGTGGTAACTGTTCACTTGCCACCCTCAACCATAGGCACAAAATTAATAAATATATATATCAAAATCTAAAACTAATGAGAAAATTTACATAAAGTAAATATCCCCTCAATAGAGTGATTTTGCCCTCAGGGAAGAAAAGTTAAAAGTGATAAGAGCAAAAATAGAGAAAGAGACTAGAAGCAATGCTGAAGGATAACGTAAGATTACTCAAGCTTTGAGAAACTATTGAAAAAGACAAAAGGGAAAGAAAGAAGGAAAAAGCAATAAAGAAATGAACAAAACACAAAAAATTAAAAACCATGTTCACATTCATGAAAAAAGAAAAATAAACCACCAATTAAAAAAAAACAAAGAAAAATAGATTGTTCTGTGATTTCAAGACTGTGGTTATCTTCTGGAATCTACAGTTTTATGATAGTGTCTAATTCAGGGCAAAGAAGGTCTACAGACCCCATATCGATGCCGGATGATCTTAGCATGTCTGCAGTCAGATTAGGGCAGAGTGCTGGATAATCCCAGAAAACCTATAGTAGGATTAGGACAGGGTGTTGATTCCAGTGCTTTTAACTCCACAGAAGTTCAGGCTAATCTTGGCCTCTGGCCATTGCTGTTGAGGTCTGAATTTTCAGCCTACAACTTCATGGACGTCTCGTTAGCCTGACCTCAGCTCTCTGACCCTGGATTTCTCCCACGGTTGTAATTCAAACAGTCACTGGGAGCCCTGAAATGAAGCCAATTTATGGTTGCTCTTAGTGCTGAGTTTAGTTGGCCTCTTCCCAAACTGGCCCCCGGCCAAGCATCCTCTCCAGGTCTGGAGTCAATCATCATCTGTTCTAGTTCACAGCATCCATTGCTCCATTCCCCTGGTATGTTTTTCCTTGGAGACCTGTGGAGTTACCCCCTCCCCCCACTGTGTCCTTGTAGATTGGAACCTTCTATCTCGTGCCATGAGTCAGGAGTCAGGGAGCCTCCTTTTCCTGTCTTACGATCTCTCTCTCCACTTTTCCTGTCGGCTCCAGTTCTTCCTTCAGATCTTTCTGGGTCCCGGGGATCTCCCAACTCTTTCCTTTCTTCCCCAAATTGTTATATTCCAGTTTCTGGACTCTGAATCTTGGTGAGGATTATTTGCTGCCCTTTACCACTCTACCATCTTCATGAAGTGTCAGTTTTACTTCTTAATGAGGAAAAGGGTTTAGAGATGTTCATTACCTTGTAGAAGATTAAATCTGTCCAAGCAACAGAGTGAAGATTCAGACACAACTGACTACAATTCCAGTAGCTCAGACCTCTACACAGCACTCACTCTGTCACTATTTCTCATTTCCAATTGATGTCTTATTTCTAAACCAGAGTATATACTATCTGACTGCAAGCATATAAATCATACATTAAATATAATAATAATGTAGAAATTTATATTTTACTATTACTTTCTGTTGTACCTGGATTATCTCACAAATATGTCTTTGTTGAATACACTGAAAGACAGAAGTTTTTTCTCCCATGTACCTTGTTGAAATTTTAAAAAGTAGGCAGACCATTTTCAAAATAAACCATTTTCAACACACATAATTTCATTTAACACTGGCATGTATGACAACAGGTATATGTTATTTTTATATTGTCTTTTTCTCAATTTTTTTTTGCAAAAAATCCACATGTTTCTTTCACAATAATGAAGCTACCTGGTAAATGCTTTAATGACAGAGATTATTTTTGAAATACTCATTTTTGTGCTATATTTTAGTAACATATTTGTAAGTAAAACACACACAAATGTGGCTAAATAAAGTTTTTGATTATTCTGATTAAGAATAAATATGGACGACAGGTACTTGCCAGTGTTTTGAGCCAATCACAATTGTGTACCACAAGTAAAGACTTATTTTACAGGCAAATGTCATAGCCAGCACTTGTAGGCATTGGAGCTACAAAGAGAAAGCAGAGACCCTTTCCACCTTAGGTTTATTTTAATCCAGCTAGAGCACCATGTAGTACTTCAACAAACAATAAGAAAACAACACAAATCTTATGCCTTGGAATGAGGCACATGAAGCAGCATATTATTTCTACCTGGATATGGTGCAAGGACGAAATAAGATGTTTTATGGAGAAGGTGAAATCTAAACTGCTCTTTGAAGAAAGATGAAAAAGATGGGGTATGGAAAATGTGATAAATATTCAGGTCAAGTAGAGGACTAAAATCTATGTGTGCGTAGTATTCCGTACGTTATAAGAAATGTAGGTTTAAATATAAATAGTGAGGTCCAGTTAGAGAACTGATTGAGCCTCCCCAATACGTAGCTCTCTGTTAAAGTCTTAGCCCAACACGACAAGCAGACATGGAGGAAGAGAGGCTGGAGAGGAGAGCAGGAGGGCGCAGAAACACTAAAGGGGCTGGTGGGGAAGACAAGCTGAGAAGGTGTCCCAGATGATTCCCTCTCACGCTGATCCCGCCTTTATGTAGGCTCTGTTTCCAGTGCTGCCTATTCTTAGCAGTGTAACCTTGAACAAGCCTCCTCTTGGCACAGCTTCTGCCTTCTGTGTAGTAAGATTATGGAAGACAGAGACTAAACCATTTATTCCTATCCTGGGTCCACAAAGGTAGTAGTGAATTTCTTCAAACTAAACTAAAACTCCCGCTTAAATTTTCGAAACTACAATGTAACAGTAGGCATTGTAGCTTATATACTGATTCAAAATTTGTTATCTGCAATTTAAAAAATAAAAGAATTCTTACTAATGAAAACACTGCAGTTTGCTGGCACAGATGCTTCGTAGAATCTCATCTACCTCTATAAAACTAATTACTGGGTTATTTCAGTGAATATTTGCACTGGCTTATTTTTAATACAAAATCTACTTCATTGATCCAATCTTGAGATCATGTTCTGCACCCCTACTACACACAAACCTTTCCTACAGTCTTACACATAAAATGTAGTGGTACCTGTTTTCTTTTTCTTTGTTTGTTAAAACACAAAATATGCAATCTAACATTTGAATTATTTCATAGAAGAAAGGCAAACTGCATAATGAAAGTAAGATGAGTAGTGATCATGAATATCCTGAATGAGTCTATTTATTAAAATCTAACTAGGACTCAGGGTTTTAATTATAAGACTCTTGGAAGGACCTAAAATTAGCTCTTTGGCATTTTACTTTTGTCTTTGTACAAGATAGAATCATAACTACTCTTACCTCCCACTTAACAGAAATTTCCTAAAGAATTTTTGAAGTCCTTTTCATTCTTTTCGTTTTGAAAACACTCACTTAAAAACAAAGTGGTCAGAAACAATATTTTTTCAGAATAAGATTATGTTCATCTCTAAAAATTTGATTTTGTCAATAAATCAAATATTTAATTGTATACAATATAACCAACAGATCAATTAATTTTCAGTATATATATATATATATTTGTATTATTTTTACCTTTGTTAAGAAGCTCTGTTACTAACAGAAAGTTTCTACAGCACATAAATCACAAATACAACAAATGTTGGTGGTGTTAAGGACCAGCTTCTCTGAGGTATACTTTTCTTTGTACTGGACATCAAACTCAAGACCCTGCATTTGCCAGGCAGTACCGATGCTGCTGAACTTTATCCCCAGGCCTAAGGACCAGTTTTTAATAGTGGGGAAGTAATCAGGGCTGCATGTTCACCTTGGATGTCCTAGAAATCACTGACCATCACTTGATGCCAACAAACCTGTAAAAGGCATGAAATTTGGATTTTCACTATTTACCCTTTTACATTTAGCATCTGGAGTAAACGTATAAATTCTGTCCTGTAGGGATATGAATCCGATATTTCATGCAATAATTTTTCCCTTACAGATTCTTGTGTATGTCATTCACTTCACTATATGTTGAAAGGAGAATTAATGGGCCAGATATTGTATAGACAAGAATGAATGTACAACTAAAGCTAATAGAAATTACACATTTTAAGATTTAAAACTGCCAGACTTATATTCCATCAGCTTAATATTAATAGAAGCTGATTCCTTCAATTTCATGTCAGCTTAGTTCACTGACTGATTTGATAATGAGTCAGTGAAAGAAGCCTGTCACATTCTAAAGTGTACTGTATACACCAATTTAAGTATAAGGATAG
This sequence comes from Dinomys branickii, assembly GCA_004027595.1. Lineage (NCBI taxonomy): Eukaryota > Metazoa > Chordata > Mammalia > Rodentia > Dinomyidae > Dinomys > Dinomys branickii. Next base: position 98,554 of record PVLD010000655.1, read on the forward strand.
CATTGCTTTTCTCCTTCTAATCTGTTGCGGGAGATATTAACAAATATTTATAGCCCAAATAGCCTGTTGTTAGAGAAGCCTTTGTTCTTCTGTCTTTAACATACCAGAAAAAGATACTTACACATGCTGCACCATTCAAATCGTGTCACCAACCTGTTATTTACTATAAATAATGAAATGACTGGACCAGTGGTCTAAAGTAAGCTTAGACATGACAGTGAGTTTCTTGTGGGTGAGATTTCCAGGCATTTAGAAGCAGCTCAGTTTTCCAGTGTCCTTCCTTTAAGAACAGATATTACATAAACAATGCTTTTATACTTGCAGTATCTAACACCAAATGGTATTGGTTAAAATTGATATTGATATTTCAGGAAAAAAATTATTTTGGAGTGGGATCCATAGATAGAAATATTCATACGTGTCATTAAGATCTCTTTATAAAAAGAACAGCAGATTCACTTCATAGAAGGTCTTGCTGGTGATCTGGAAATTACCCACAGGCTTCCAAGTGGCTACTGAATTACTTTATATTATATTGTGAATGTAAATTCCAGTCTTTCTTTATCCAAGGAGATAAATAGACACATCCTTTTTTTTTTTTTTTCAGTTTTCAACTAAAATTTAGCCACAAGAATATATGCAGGTTTTCATGGCATGGTAATAGAACTAGCAGAGTACTTCAGTTCTTTTCATTTGAAAAAATAATTTCTGGGACTAAAATAGGTATTTGCCATTGTCTTCATGTATAAAATAAATCACTTCTGTGATTATCAATATATTGTACTACTTGATATATAGAAATATAAAAACAACACAGTAAATTTCAATTTCAAACAGATATAATTTAACATTATTTTATGCTAGCATGAATTATTTCCCATTGAAGTGTTTCTAACAAGAATTAGTGTTTAAATCTATGACATGCAGCATGCAACAGCACATACTGTTAATCTTGCTTCACAAATTGAAAGACTTGTAAGATTTGTATTTCATATAAACAGATCATAATAAAGGAATCTTGATATTTCTTGATCTTTCACTGATATTTCTTATTTTATAACTTGTAAAATTCTTATCAAAGATTCATGTTATAAAACTTTAAATCATTAAATTGTACAAAAATTCTAGTAAATAAAACATCAATTTTCTGTTGAGCTTTTAACTTCCTCTAGGTTGATGCCTCAAGATAAAATATTAAAAATATTAAAATATTCCCCTAGGTTGATGCTTAAAGATAAAATATTTAAAAAGATAATATCAGACATTGCTCTGGTGCGAATTTCTTGTGCTGCTATGAGTTCATCAATCAATGTTCATTAGTTTTTGACACAGTCTTATGGTAACAAATCGTGATTCTTACCCTACCACTATACAAGCCTTTCATCTAACTTCTCAAGTTAAGAGTAATAGGAAGTTTGGTAACCTATATTCCTATCACAACTATTCCATCCATATTCAGTCTTCTTCTAAAATCGGTATTGTCATTTCTATGAAATTTTATTTATTGTTCTTGAAATTCATACTTTTAAAATTAATTTCCGTGGTTTTCTACATAACTTTTCCTAATTTTTCCATACTTCTTCAAGCCAGCAAAAGCTTTTAAATATATTTAGAAAAGCAGAATTGTCAGATAGCCTACTATTTTTTTCTTGACTAAGTTTTCTCCTGAAACTCAAAAACCATTTTTCTACCTGCAATGATTATCCTCTTGAGCTGGTGAACACTGGTCCTCCCGGAAGTGCTGTACGGCTCACTCGGCATGTGCAACCTGCTCCTTCAGTATTTCTCTTTCTGAGTTTTTGCTTGCATTTCTGGGGCACAGCATAATCATACAATAGTACTGGAAAAGAGGGCAAGAAGATACATGCTGAAGCTCCCGAGTGTAAGACACCAATTTTATCTTTATGCTAATCTTCCGATCCAGTAACGACTTTCTTGGCTGTACAGCTCCAGCTATTTTTCCCTTTCCATGAGATACTCACTAATACCTACTTCATCCTTTTTATTATTTACTTGTTATTTCTGGAGTCCTGAAATTACAAGATGATGCAGCTTCTTCAGAGACTTGTTGTATTAGGTTCACTAAACTCTCACAATCATGCCCTGAGCTATTTTTTTAAAATGTATTTCTTAGTACATATTTGTAGTGTACAATGTTTCCATTACTTGTAGGGAGCTGATACATGTGCATACACATCTTCATTCTCTTCCATCCCTTCCTGCCCCTTCTCCCCACTCCTTCCATCTCTCTTTTTTTAATTTTATTTTAAAAATAAAGGAAGAAAACATATTAACAATCAGACATCCATTTACAAAATAGCATAAGAACAATACAAACAATACAGGGTTACAGACAAAGTGATAGGAAATTAACAATGGTTGTTGTATTACTATTGATATCTTCAAAGTGTTTTCTCAGGAAAACGAATAGAGACATGCAATGTCGATCAAACAAGTGATCATTAACTGTTCCTTTCAGTAAAGCAATAGAAGACAGTAGTACCACTGTTAGCTATCCTGTACGTATATACGTATGATTTCCCCTTCTTTCCCTTCTCCTTTCCCACAGCCCAGTTGTCCTTTACTTTTGAGCATTTTCCTTTCGTTTCACTCCTTCCATCTCTTGGTGTCCTTTCCCTGGAGATTTGTCCTCCCACCTCCTATTATCTAACTTTTACTTTGCTCTTTATTTATCCTCTTGGTTATGCATATAGGATAAGCCATGTGATATTCAAGCCTGTGTATGTGGTTTATTTTGCTTCATGTGTTTTTCTATTTTCTCACAAATGGTTCATTTATCTTTCTTTATGGCAGAGTAGTGCTCCGTTGTGTGTGAATATCACGTCTTTTCTTTACCCATTCATCTGTACGTATAGGCCACTTCCAAGATTTAGCTATTATGAATTGCGGTGCTATAAACATGGATATGTATATATCACTCTGTAATATGATGTCTGTTGTCCTTAAAATAATTTCACAACTTGTTTCTCTCTGCTATATTTCTGGAATGATTATGTAACAGATGTAGGACCTTCAGAATTTACTGTTTTATTTCTCACTCTGAGTTTTCTTATTTTTATTCTACATCTTGGAAGATTCCTCAACTTTGCTTCCTAAAGCTTGTGCGCTGGAACTTTGACGTCAGTAACGTTTCCAAGAGCTTCGTCCTGTCCTTTGGCTGTTCTTCCTCCATATGATTCTGCTTTTGTTTCATGAAGATATTGAAAGAAGGGAAAACTCAATGCATGAGATCAATCTACCCTTTTAACTGGATATTCCTGTACTAATTTTTCAGATATTAGCCTCATTGCCTTCTAAAATACAAATATGTATTTTTCATTGTATATATATATATATATATATATATATATATATATATATATATAATGTACTCCACCGGCCATTCTCATATAGTTAGATAGATAGATAGATAGATAGATAAGAATGTTTGTAAAAATGTTTAGGATAACAAATTCTGTTTTTCAACCATGTATTACTAATGAAAAATTATAAATTTTTCAATCAGAAAAAGCAAGATAATCAAACATTTAATTTTTTGTGCTCAAGCTGTGCGAAATTCCTTAGAAGATACAAACTTGAGTTGTTAGCATCTTATTGGTAGGAAGATGGCACACTGAATATTTTAGGGAAAACAGCTTCATAGATTTAATGAATTATGAGAAAATAAGTTCATTGTAAGGGAAACAAAAATGGACCTAGCTGAAAAATAAAGGAGAAATAATACCAACTGTCACCGAAAAGCCCTTCTTCAGATATAATGAATCTTTTAATTTTATTATTTAATACTTGAGGACTATGTATATTTGCTATATATATGTATATATACTTATACAGTAGAACATTGGTTCACAAATACACTTGTTTGCAAACAGTTTGGATCACAAGCAAGCATTTGCAAAAATTTTCTTTTTGTTTGCAAACTCTGCATTGGGCAACAAACAGGACCATGTAATCTTTCCTACACAAACAAAACATGATTATCTTTGCCAAAAATATAAAACAAATTAAGCTTGTGAACTAAGGTACCATTGTATGTATATTTAGGCTTTGCATTGTCTTCAGAATGATATTCAAACAAACTATATTGAATAATATATTCATAGAATAAATAGCATTTTATGTACACTGGCTGCTGTGACCTACTCAGCAGACCTACAGAAGAAAGCTTACTTATGTTATTTCCAATAAAAGCCAGTCATAATAACATAATAATGTTTAAGTGGTTATATGTGAAAGGTTATTTAACCATAACTTTAAAAAACTTCTTTAATACATGCTAGAATCTAGAGTATTAGACCTTACATAATAGCATTGAGAAGATCAATAATATAAAAATTTTAAGTATATTTTTCAGTGTGAAAGGCATTCTGTGGAAGAATAAAGAAGTGGAGCAAAAACCAAAAAAATTGTCTCTATGCCAGTAACAACCTGGTTTTCTCACTGTGGCCGTGCCGCCTACATAACGTTTGGGTGTTTTCATACTTTCACATCGCAATTTTGCTCTGGACCATTTTGGATTTTCTGCATCTTCCACGTCACATGAAGTGTAGGATTGTTTTTTCTGGTTCTTTGAAGAATTTCATTGGCATGTTGATGGACATTGCATTGAATCTATAGGTTACTTTTGCTGATACAACTCCTCTACCAATATAAATTCTGCCTATCCACGAACACTAAAATTAAAAGGGCAGAAAAAGACCTTCCCATGTAGCAGGAGTCTGAAAGTAGAAGTACTGGGCTGGGGATATAGCTCAGTGGAATAAGCGCTTGCCTAGCAAGCGCAGGGTCCTGAGTTCGATCCCCAGTACAGCAAAAAATAAAAATAAAAATAAAAATAAAAAAATTAAAAAAAAAAGAAAGTAGAAGTAGTGGCCACCTCATACCTGACAGAGCAGAATTCAAACTAAAATTAGAAGGAATGAAGGAGGTAGTCACATTTTTACTGTTTATTTTCTGGGGAGGGGAGTTTTGTTTATTTTAGATACTTTACTTTCTTGGTTGTATTAACAAAGGAGCATTCATTTCTCTAGGTTGCCTAGTTTTTGGTCATGATAGAAATGAGAATTCTGCTACAATTTCTTAACTGCAATATTTCTATAAATTTTAATTGGTGTCTGTGCTTCTAATTCTGTCTCCCTATTGTTCCTTCATTGTCACAATAAATTTTTCTATCTCCTGTTTTTTTTTCCGATCACCAGAACTCAGCTTTCTGAGAGGAGAAACTTTGTCTTTCCTGATCAACACTGTATCACCAGTGTCTAAGAGAAAAGAGTCACTAAAAATAATTAAATGAATAAGTGAGCCACATATATTGTTAGTATTTCAGAATGCATAAATTCAGACAAAGGCTCTGTCTTTCCCAAAGATAAGTCACTACCTGGACTATTAATTAATTGGCACATGTCCATATCATGGAATTGTAAACCAAATTATATTCATGAGTAGCAAAAAATATAAAAACAAGCTGAAGACAATTTGCTTTGTTCTCTTACCCTCTTTGAATGTGTTGACTTAATTATTTGTGAACACGATGAAGGATAATATTGTTGATCAGTGGTCACTCAGTTCTAATTGTCATCCAGTGTCCCAGCCACTCTGTTACACCCTTGTTTACTGGCCACATGATTTCCACTAGAATCCTTTCAGCAAAAGGCAGCATAATCTCCCCTCAGATGTCCATTTCCTTTCAAGTAGTTCTATGTTAGCATTCTCCATCCTGAACTAAATTCTGCTTCTTTTGAGTCACCATTAACTACTCTGACGTATAGGTCCCAGATCCTATAAAAAAAAAGAAAAGAAAAGAAAAACACAAAGAAAAGAGGTGGCAGGAAGAAACGTAACTTCCTGGAGCACAGTAGCCTTCAAATCTGTGAGGTGCAAGTTTTCTCTTACGTTCTCTAAATATTCCTGATCTTCCGTACACTCATTCCTCCAGTTACCGCGTCTCGAGTTTCTACCTTCTATTAAGCACAACAAAGAAGGGCTAGGGATACATCTTGGCGGCACAGTACCTGCCTCACAAATGTGAGGTTGTAAGTTCAATTCCCAGTCCAAAAAAAAAAAAAAAAAAAAGCATAGCAAAGGTAAGCACTAGTAATTTGAGACCTCAAAAATTTCTCAAAAGAGACGGAGACTATAAAGTTTTTAATCAGACTAAAACTCAGGCTTATGAAATATCACATCTCTGCATTTCCTTTTCACAGCTCAAATGATTTGGGGTTGATTTTCCAAAGAATTCTGTGAAAAGGAAAAAAAAAAATCTGAAATTCCTGGAAAGGCCATCTGGCATGTTTCATAAGTGAGCATTTTAAAGCTATAAAATTTGCACTCTGACTAAAAAAGAAGAAAATTTAGATAAGAAATAAGCCCAAAAATCGCACCAAACTTTACTTTTTAATCTTGCCCCGTTGATCTTGTTAAGTACATATCCATACATGCTTTCTAGGTTCATCCCCAAATGGATCAAATATTAAGCCCAGTTCACTTAGCTTCAATTTTAATTATAAATTTCAGTTAATTTTATTACTTATTTGAGACTGATGGAACTATAACTCACCTATAATCAAATCAGAGATTCATGAGAACAAATATCTCATAGAAATTGAAATCAGATGACTAGCTATCTAGGAATCATAAAGCATAAAATGGTACACCCCGTGGACAGAGTTTTGATGTTTAAACCATAGAAATTATTTTGAAACCTCAGATGCTGAACGTCACATTTCTCAGTGCGCTATGATCTTCAGTGTCTGCAGACCTCCGGTCACTGATCCCGATTTGGAGCATTTAATTCTGCGTCAGTGTTTTATAAAGTCCCTGGTAGAGGTTAAAAAAATCTACATGTACAGATATTTGCAAAGTATGCTGTGTTATATATGTGCTTAATTTTAAAATAATTTACCTATAATATTTTAAGAAGTGTTGTTTTTCTCAGTTTCTTGTTTACAAAGTGCTACTATCTTTCCAGATAGTAAAATTCCTCACTTGGCTATTTGAAAGGATTTAACAGACTCCACAGAACAAATTCACTTGAGGCTTTTGTGTTAATGCAACATACGTGGTGCAGCCAGAGAAACGGTGCACACAAGGCTGAGAATCCCCAGAGACATCCCAGGAACAGGGTACCATTGCCGGAAGAGCTAAAAGATATAGTAGTTAATTCAGGGCTATAACCAAATAACATAATTATGTAGCTTACAAATGAATAGAAATTTATTTCTCATAATTCTAGTGGCTGGAAAGTTCAACATGAAGGTACCACACGGTTTTATCTCTGCTGAGGGCCCTTTCTTAACAACTTGCATCTTCTACTTATGTCCTTATAAGTGGAAGAGCCTCGCTGCTTTTCTCTGGTCTCTTAAAATCCTACTCACGGATGTGGGAATAACTTCCAAAGTCCTACCTTCTAATACTATTACCTTTGGGGGTTAGGACTTAACCATTAATTTTTAAGAAATGTAAACATTAAAACTATGTCCTAAAAAATGAGGCTCCAGCAAAGACTTGTTTGTCGTTTTGGCTAAACACATGTCAATTTCCCAAACTCCAGTGGATTTGCAGCTATGAGGAAAAGAACTAACCATTCATTATATCATGTACTCCACTGGCCAGCAGTCCTATCCAGACATTCAATTGCCTCAAGAATAAAGACAGTTTTCACCGTCAGAAATCAACACTATTTCCCAGGTAAATGCATATTTTCATGATAATTGCTCTGTAGTATATTATGGTTGCATCAAGTAATAATTATTTAGTTCTTCCCCTAAAGATAGATGCTCAGTCTTTCAAGATGGCCTTTAGTATCCCACTAATACAAAAGTCACCGTGATGTATATATTTATGGATGTCCTCTTGTGGGCCTAGGCAATATTTCCCCCAGGAAACTCAATTGTAGAATTGCTGGGTCATTGTGAGTGCAATCATAGAATTTATTATCCACAGCTGAACAAGTTTTGAGAATGGAAGAAAATGTTATTAGTAATTATCCTGTAACAGTAGCATGATTTACAACCTGGGAAAACCAAGGCATATTGTTCTCTGAACTGCAGTATGCACACATCCATTTAACACTGCAAAGCCATTCTCCAGACAATAGAAAGGCATCTGTCTCCACAGCTTTGTGACAACAGTTGCCTCTGAATTTTAAATTTTGCAGTTTGACATGAGCAATGCTCCTCTAATTTTTGTGTTTTCACACTTACTCGTTAGCTATGTAGTATTGTCTTTTAATATCTGATTCAAAGCTTTGGCTCATTATCCTATTAAAAATATAAATTGGCTTCTATCTTCCTGCTTAGCAATTATTTTCTCCTTTTTCTTCACCTATTAGCTTTGGTTTTGACTGGAAATCAACTGTCTTTTCACTTTTAAATTGTACTTATATATAATTTTTTACCAATACATTTGCATCTTATGGTCACATAGATAATTTCCTTTAATAATCACATGCTATTCACTTTCATATTTGATAATACAATCCATCTGGACCTTAAGTTCATAATAAACATGACATCAGAGCAGTTTATTATTTTTCTATTCCAAGAATCCAGCTTTGACCAAAGAGTTTGTAACTTTATTTGCAACCTTTGCTCTCATCAGTCAAGAACTTTTGCATTTCCTCACTTTATGTTTTCTTTTATTTCCCTTCTAAATTTAGTGCTTCCACTAAAAGATCAAAGTACCTGTACTCAAGTATTAAAAGGCACATGTTGACATAAGAATCATGCTGCCGGCCTTGGTGGCGCATGCCTGTAATCCTAGCACTTGGAAGGCTGAGACAAGAGGATTGTTGTGAGTTCGAGACTAGCCTGGGATACAAAACGAGCTCAAAGCCAGCCTGAACTGCATAGCAAGACCCTGTCTCAAAAATACCAGAAAAAAAAAAAAAAAAAAAAAAAAAACGGATCATGCTGTTACAAGGAATAAGTGTCTACGAATTTAGGAGTGTGTGCCATACCAGCTCTTAGTTAGAACTTGTGTATTCTATGCAACTAGCAGAGGTATACATGGCATCTGAACATATGGGGATTAGAAAGAAGACAGTTTGTGTGTAGGTGAATAAGTATACTTTTCACTTTTATGTAACTTAGTACTTAACTTTTGTACTTACTTTCTAAAATTCTCACCCTGGTTCTTAGATGGAGAAAATGTCAAGACAGATCACAGATCAAAGGTGTAAATTTGAAGTGTTGCCTTATTTTGCATTATTTGAATATTTTTGTCATTTATATTTACCTGTATTAATTTATTAGCTAAATTAATACTTACTAATTTGTTAGAACTCTCCCAAGACAACCAAGTTGATAATTAATATTAACCATGACAAGTTCCCAACCCTGTAAATTTGACACCCAAACATATCTCTTAACTGCATATAATCTCCAAACAGAGAAAATACCAAGGTGTAACTTTGCTTAACACAATGTAACTATCCTGCGTACAACTGAAAACACACTAATTCCTCCCCTAAATTCTCAATGGCCCAAATACTGCTCAAAAAGCCAAGTACAAAAGTCTTCCTTAGGGCGAATTCTTAGATGTGAGCCCCTATAAAATTCAAAAGCAAGTGATATGCTTTCAACGTCAGTGGCACATGGTAAATATTCCTCTTCCAAAAGGGAGGAATAGGGAGATACAAAGAACTGAACGAAACAAGACCAGAGTGTTTAACATCAGAATCATGTGGTGGTGAAATCTGAGATCCAGAGGAAGCCATTACTGGATGTAGTGCATTACTGGTTGCAGCCATCACTGCTTTTATCCCATGCAGCCTTTCTCTTAGATTGACTCAGCCCATTCCCTACAATGCTGCTTGAGAGATGTTGTATCTTCCTAATTTCTAATTTCTAGGAGCTTCACTGCAGCACTGGTCTCACTCTTTGAGTGCCATGCACTGCCTTTTCTCAAGCTTCCAGCAGGGACTCTGACCCCATCAGATAGTTCCTAGCCTCCCAGATCTTCCTTTCGAATCTAGGTGGAAGCTCCCATGGCCCGGCATCTCTTTCATTCTTTGTGCTGCAAAACCAGTGCTATGTGGATGATGTCAAGAGCTCCCGTCAGCATAAGCAGGAGCTATGATCCTGTGGAACATAGTTCAGTTTTCTTCAAACACCTGCGTGGTTATATGCTGGGAAACAGTTCCTAAAGTGGCTGCGAATGAGCAGGGTACACTGGGGCTCTTTCTCACTCCAAAATCTTTCTTACAGCTTAACACTGTTAAATCTCTGACACTGCTAAAGTCAAGGTTTGGTCAATTTCTGAGATGCCCTTCATGCACCTTTCCCATTGTTCACATGGTATCTCTACAGCCCTGCCATAAATATTTAGTCTCAATTTGGCAATGAGAATGTTGAGGAGAGTTTGGGATATTTTATAAAATTGGTTAGCATATTTCCTTTTAAAAATTTAATTTTTCTAAGAAGCAAAGAGTAAAAAACAAAAACAACCAGAGAGTCAGTGGAATCCTTCTTGATTAAGAAAGACTAAAATCCCATAAGGCCAACTGAGACGCACAAATCTTACATGTATCCTTGATCAAAAAAGACATTAGTTTAAAATATTTTTGATGCAGTTGAAAAAGTTTTGTATGTATTTCATGTATATTTTCTCCAACTATTGTGTTTAGATTGTGGTCATGAAAGGAAATATACTTTTCCTTAGGATATTTATTCTGAATGTATAATTAAAAACATCATGAAATCTGCAATATGCTTTCAGATAGTTAAGGAGAGAGGTGAATAGAAAGAGAGAACAAAGAAATTTGAAATGTTAATGTAAGTGGAGGAAGAGTGTGCACTTACTCTTGGTAATAATGTTTCGTTCTTTCTATCACTTCTAAAATTCTTCACATAAAAAGCAGATGGAGAGGGGCTTCCTGAAGACTAGATGGTTTTATAAACAAATTTTATTGAATCTTTAAAATTTAATTTATAGAGAGGAAACATGGGTGAAGGAATAAACTTTCCATGCTAATTTTATTATGTGAGCATAATCTCAAAATTAACTCAGATCAACACAGTTGCATGCTTCATGTTAGTATACAAATACAAACATGGATATAAAAATGATATTTGGTATAATATTGTCAAATTATAACAAATAGTGCCATAAAATAATACTTTATGGCCAAGTGGAATTTATTCTAAAATGATAATAGTATGTTAAAATAAAAACATCAATTGACATATTTATATAATTAATGCTTAATACTTAAATTTAAAATATTTTAAATTGTATCCAAAATTTTTCTACACTATAGAGCTAACCAACAAATATAATGAGCATCTCCATGTATCCTCATGGGTCTGTCTCTGAAACATAATTGTGAGTATACCAACCAAATGGAAAATGACATAGTATTTGAGACCATCTGTTAAATTTAAAATTAAAAATAATCTACCACATTTCATAGAAAAAATATAAACACATGAATGTTGAGAGTATATTCCATTTATAACATTTTCATGGCTTCCTGTAACTACTGAGACGAACATCAGAATGTTTGCTAGAGACTCAAAACTTATGCATGATCTAACTTCTGACATTTCTAGAATGTTCTAAAATTATACTTCTTGCTTCAACCTTACCTGGATCTGTACATAGAATTGAGTGTGTCATGCTACAACCAAAATGTAGGCTTGGTAAATGTCATTGCTTCTTTCTGTGGTATTTTAATCTTACTCTTCATCCCAAATAAGTTATATTTATCTTTGAGCTCTAGTTCCATTTTTCAATTATTTAAAGCTACAAGTCAGATTCTGTCATTTTACTCTTAATATTTCATAGCATTCCCTTCTTTTGGGACAGTAAAGCAGTTTTTATCTCTCATTTATTTGTGGATTCCTGTGATTAGAAACTATCCTGCCGTTCAGTTTCTGCCTTCCTATATAAAGTCAAGAACCACATCTATTTTACTAGGCAGTGTGTTTCCAAAACTTAGCACAGTTTTTGACATATTAAATGTGCTTATTGTGCTCAAATGTGCTTATTAAATAGCTTACTAAATCGCCAAATGATTTTCTTTTATAGAATTCTTCTATTTTGGTCAAACTCCTCTTGACATGGATTTCTTTCTGTCGATTATTCTACACCCTTGTCTTTCCCACGTGACTAAAGCAGCCCTGTGTAGTTCTGGTGTTTTTCCCTGACTGATCAGAAATAAATTCTATGACTGATAGAGTCTTCTAGAACTGTAAGGATTGAATGGGGTACTTCAAAGATAAGAAAAAGGAATATGCTACTTTTGAAAATATATGTAAATATATGCTAGGAAGTTTCAGAGAAGGGATAATAAATTAAATTGCATTATCAAGTACTATATTTTATACAAAAATCAAGGATTGAAGTATGTCTTTCTGCATTGCCTTTATCATTTATGGGCACATAATCATAAAAATAGGTTCAAGCTAAAGCAGCTTTTAATATTGACTGAATAGGAATCCACAAAAACTAAATTTCAAAAATCACTATTTTAGTATCTCGGTAATGCAAAGCAAATAGCAACATAATAACAATTCTTTTCAGCATTTTCATCCATTCAATTTAGTAATTATTTATTGAACATCTTGTGTACATAAGATATTGAGATGTATGCCATAAAGCATATGATCGATAAGAAATAAACTCCTTTCAGAGAGATTTCTAGTAAGAGACAGAAAGCTTTGCCAACAACAGGGCAAGGCAGGGGGTAATAGCGACTTGACTTCTGTGACTTGAGCCTGTAAAAGAAATCTACATGTACCAGGGAATTTACCCACACTGTCATCTTCCAGGTAGTAGTTGTTCAGAAGCAGATATATACCCCCATCACAGTGTTTACTAGTAAATGAGGTAAGAAGTTTCCCCAAGGTCACACATGCGCTGAGTCAAAATTAAAATCCCTATCTATATGATTCCTAAATCCTACATTGGTACATTGCAAGCCAAATTATGAAAGTTGGAGAGAAGCCAGTGAGCTTGAAAAGTGCATATTCTTCCATGCAAAACTACTATTTTCTAAAATGTGATGCTGCATTGTAAAAGAATTGAAGGTCAAATGAATTTTGGAACTGCCGTTATTCTATACTCACCAAGCTCGGAGAAAGTTTCTAGCAAAAAGCATCTTTTGCATTGCTTAACTCAGCACTTCCCAAACCATGCTTGAACGGGAAAGTCTTTTTTTATGTTACATATTTTGGCAAACTATTCCAGGCAGAAGGGAGCTACAAAATCATTTCTTGTTTTTTCCTTCTAAAATAGACCTGTGCTTCAAGAAGATAGTTCAGTTAGCATCCAATGTGCTTCCTTACACAATCCTTCTGCTCAGGCCGTTCTCCTTGTCAGGAGCCCCAAGCCTTTCCCTGATATACGGGGAGTTCTTGTTGACACATTGGCTCAGATGGAGCATCATCTGTGAAATTCTGTGGTGCCCTACTCTCCATACACATAAACAAGCACATGCACAGACACAGAAAGAGTCCTAATGACTTACAACATAGTAAAATGATACTTATGATCATCTTTTTAAATGTACATTTACTAATGTGTAGACCAATCTCAACACATAATAAATCTCTTTTAATGCCCACAATTATAGTTATTACCTGTACTGTTCCCCTTTAGCTACCACCTTATTTCTTAGTTCCTCCTCATAGATAATTCTACAGAGAAAGCTACACTACCTGATTGACTCCTTCACTTAATCTTTACCTTGAACACACCCCAAGTAGGACTGCTCCTCCATTTACCATAGTTTTTCTTATGTTACCACAACTGTGAGGTTGACGATTCTAGGCAAAACCTCAGTCCTGTTTGCTTAAATTATCAAGAGTATTTAGTAAAGTGGAAACTCATTAAAAATTCAATTTTCTTCACTTCCTTCCAAAAAAACTATGTTTTTCAAAATATAGGACTAAACACCGCTTTTGTCTGTTTTGTTGCTGCTTCTTGTCTGTACAGCCCCTAAATGATGGCTTGCCCTGGGCTTTTTCTTTCATTCCATTGCTGATTTCATCAGATTTCAGGTTGAGCATTGTGGCTAGCTTTGCACCGAGCTTTGCACCAGGCTGTCTGCTTTTGAATGCCAGCTCGACTGCTTTGGAAACTTGGACTAATGATAACCTACCCATACCTCAGTTACCTCCTCTGCACAACCAAAGTCTAAGGAACTATCAGAGCATTAAATGAGTGCACATGTATAACAGAGCACAGTATAATTATTTTCTGTTCATTGAGTTATTTTATAAACCTAAAGAGTCATAAAATCTACCTAGCATGGACTTCTGCCATGAATTTATAAATTATATATTTGGCAAGTGATATAATTCTACTACTTGTTAAATTTAATATACACCTCAAATTTATTACACATAAAATGGAAAATCTTTACCTTCAGGCTTAAACCAGGTGAATGCAGTAAATAGCAATTATCTCTAGCTGCAAAGGCTAAGATAATTCTAGACGTCTTTTATTCCTCTTCCTCTCACAGTGATTATCCATCAGTAAGATTTAAATTTATTTCCTTCTAGATCCAGAATCCTATTATTTCTTACCCTACATTTTAATCCTTGGTGCAAGCCACCACAATCCTTCATTTCAACTATTATAGTGGTTCCCTTGCTTGTCTTTGGATTATAATTAACATAATATTTACTTTAAGATATAAATTGCATCATATCTCTCCTCTACTCATAAACTTCTTGACTCCCTACCTCACTGATTAAAGGCCAAAGACTTACAATGATTTGTAAGCATTTGCCTAATCTAGCCAGGAATAGTGATACATACCTGTGGTCCTAACAACTCAGGAGCTAGAAATGAGTGGATCTAGGAGTCTGACTCTGGTCTGTCAACATAGCGAGACCCCTGGTCAGAGAGGGGGGGAGCAAAGCAAGAATTTACATTATCCATGTCACTCACTCCCTAAATCTTTGTGTTGTAATCTGTAATCTTCACCTGTCTAACTCCCCTCTTACTGTTCTGATCTCCTCCCAAGTCCTCTACGAGCTAAGGATGCTCTCCTTTCAGGGATTTTGTGTTCAATATTTACTCTGCCTAGATTATTCTTTTCTCAGGCATTCACATGATTGTTTTACTTGCCTTTCTACATATTGTCTCAAAGCTCACCTTCCAAAATCTTTGTTTCATTATTGTGTTGAAATTGCAAAACCATTCCACCCTAACTCTCTTGCTCTGATTTCTTTTTCTCCCTAAAATTCAACATAACCTGGTGCATCAGATCTTTTTTCCATTTGTTTATTGTCCAACTAGCTCCTCTAGAACATAAGTTTAGCTTAATGGGGGAAATAATTTTTATATCATCATTCACTGCCTATCCCACATGCCTATCCGAGTTCCTGGCACAATAAAAGCTCTTGAAAATCTTCACAGAAGAAATTACTCCCTTTCTACAATAGATAAAGGAAATAAACTTTTAGTCCTAAAACATTTCCCTAGCTTGTCTAAAACTTGCTAAGGGATCAAGGTCAAACTACAGAATTTGAAGATGTGGGTCAGATTCTAGAGTGCATGTGCTTACTCACTTCGTAGTTTATAGAGGGTGATAGGGATGTGCATCCTCCCTCCTCGCTGAAAGGTGACATGCTTAGGAAAAGAAGAGCTCAGTCATCTCAGTCACCCCGACACATCATGTGGTGCTGCACTCACCAAGCAGTGGTGTGCCACAGCCAGGTCCCAGATCAGGAAAGGCAATTGTGTGTTTCTTTTTCAGCTCTTCCTACAGCTTCACGCCTGAGTGGCTTGTAAGTGGGATTATCTATACCACGGAAAAGAGCAAAAGCTAAAGCAAAGGATCTTTCCCCAAAAATCCAGTTGTTAAATACTCACCTTCGAACCACAACATAAAAGGCATTTTGAAAAGATATTGGTGAGTGAATGAATTTGCCAAATGTGTAAGGAAGACATCATCTTTTAGTACACAAGCGATGTAGAAGAAAGGAAAAGAAACATCACTTTCAACGAATTTTACAAAACCAAGCAATAAAAAATAATAACCTGCAATAAAACAAAGTATCATTTACTACTACTTCATGAAGTAATTTTATAGGAAAGATCCTAAAAAGAAAATATTAAGAACCTCTTCTTTTCTCCTTCACTATCAAAAGTAAAGTTCCCACTGAGAGGGAACCCAAGGGAGGGATATTTGCTGATATAACATTCTACCTCTTAATTCTGGGGTAATAAAAATAAAATGTGCACATTCTCTTCCTATTATAGCTTCCCACAGAATGTATTTTCATGGTGTTTTATCATTGTTTTTCCCATAAGCATATTTGATTTTCCATTAACAAGTGCTTCTTAAAACATTTAAAAAGCACCGTTAGTTTTAAGAGAATGCCAACCATGTAAAAAGTCAAGGATACACAAAAGTATGCATAAAAATTCCAAAAGAGTACAAATCTCCAAAGTACCCTTCTAAGTTAAAAGTACTGCATAAGAATTAGAAGACCTCAGGGTCAGGCTCTTTGTCTAATATATTTCTTATTCCAAGCACGTGTCTGGCTTACCTATACTTCTAGAAGAAAATAAAAAAATAAGACTCTTAGATTGAATAAATTGAAGAGAATAATACATTACTTTAGATGTTTCTCATTGTCTTACAGAACTTTTTTCTAAACATCTCCAATTTTTTTCAATTCTGTATATAAAACATGATTTTTAAAACCTATACATATGAGTTCACCTTTCTCTGATATTCAATTCTTCATTTGCATTGGCAAAAATTAACTTATTGCCTCCCCCATCCATCAGAATATATATCTATTATTACATTCCATGATTCTACTAATGTTCTAGGTAATTTCACCACCCTTCCCCTACTCTGACTTTTTCGCTGCTCAGACTCTAGATTCTCTTAGGCTGAATAGTCTTTACATTCAGTTGGAATATTTAGACATAATAGTCTAAAAGACAGTTAAGCTGGCTCCTTCCATTTCTTTCTACATGGACTTGTAAATACAACTGTATGTTTTTGCTATTAAATGCTAATAATATTTTCAACTTACTAATCTGGCCTCTACCAACTTTGTAAATTATTTCTGGATAATAGTTACAGCTCTATAGTTAGAATCACCCTTAAACTTATTAAATGTTCCTTCCGTGTGACCAAACAGTTTATTTAAAGAGTGATATAAAAATTCATTACTAGGAATTGGAGACCTCCTATAATAGCTTCATGGTGACCCATTGACCAGCTTTGTTTGGTAGGAAAGGTTTACCAGCTAAAGATTCAATAAGCCACTTATCATGTTCATATATACTGATATTATCCACAGGAATGTCTTAGAAATTATTTCAAATCCAGGTGGTACGGATTAGGCATTGCATGTTCTGTGAAATATTTTCCGTGAGATTCAATCATATGGGTCTCCTCTTTGGTTCCATAAAATTTCGTGTAAGTTTCTGTCATTTCTTTAGCACAACACACCCTGATTTCCCCTTGCATCTATCTTTTTAAACGCTGTGAAGTCCATGGAGTACTTTACCTGTACATTATCAGAACCCTGTGCACAGTGCTATTCGGTAAATATTTTTCAAGTTGATGGTAAACAAGAGATGAATTCTCGCATTTCACCTTAGGATATGGAGCTCTGTCTGAAGTTTGCAGAGTTTCTCTGGCCTTGTTCTGTGAAATAAATCGCTAAAACGGCTCACAACAGTTTACAAGGGTAAAGGAGCCAGTGCATCTCTTTGCGTCTCACTTGAAACGCTATTTTAGCTTCAGGCACATATGGAATATGTGACTTGGTTGCGTAACAGAAAGAGAATTTTATCTTTTAAAAAGTGAAGCCTTGTGTGCTCCTGTGCCATTTCTCTTCTTCCTTTTCTATTGCACGTTTGGACTTGTTTTCACCGTGTCACGAAGAATAGTGCATTGACAATACCCAGAGAAGAGTTTCCAGTGTTTCCATTCACAGAGCTAATATTTGGATGGCTTCTTTTAAAACCATGTGAAAAGGATAAAGGGCAGCAAAATCATGATGTTCGTGCATATTCAGGTATCCATGTATGTAAAGTTTACATTGAATTTTCTGTTTCTTGCATAATATTCATAAATTAATTAGTATATTTGTAGTATTAAATTTCATTACCTTATGCCTGCCTTTGGATGGCCAGAAACACATCCATTTTGTTCCAAAGCCAAATTCCTATAAGGAGAGACTCATCACTAAATATTCAATGTCTCAGCACACAGGTTGTGTAATTAGAATGAAAAACTCAATGAAAGAAGAATAAAATCACCTGTGCTTTAAGTGCAATCTTTATTAATCCAACTCTGAAGTAGCCCCTGAGATTTTTATGCACTCTGCTACAGAAAGGTCAATGGAATAGCAATTAATCATCGTGTATGTGTTAGTTCATGTTGAAAATGCTAAAGTTGAGCCAAAATTGATTCAGTGTACTTGTAATCCAAAATCAAAGGGGGCACTCATTTTCCTTTTGCTCATCCTCTTCTATTTACATGGGAAATAACACTTTCACAGAAAATAGGCAGAAGATTTGCAGTGGTAATGAATACGCTAGAGGTGACCCATGTTTTTCACTTCTTACCGTTTCTTATTAAAAGCCTGCATATTATTTTGAACTAGGGAAACTAATACTATTTTAAGAATTTCATAAATTTTAAAGGGAATATTAAGCAAAAACAAAAATACATTCAAAGACTCTGAAACTAAAGATTTAAACTAATTTGGAAATGGCTTATGCATTTATGTGACTTAAGCACCATGAAAAGTGATGATAGCTAAGCCTATAAAATGGGTATGAAAATGATACCATATTTCTATTGTTAGTTTTTATGTTTGTTACTAAATGTTTGCAGTACACAATGACTCCATTCATCATGCGGAACTGGTATATGTACATAACACATCCTAGTTCTTCTTACTTCCTTGCCCTTTCCTTCCACTTCTCCATCTTTTGCTCCTGCCCCATTTGCAAAAGACCTATATTATTTTTGCTTTTTACTTAGTATTGGAAAGCCCATTCTTTACTTTCCATGTTAAGCTGTACAGACTTTGGATTCCAGGTAATGAAGAACTACTAAACAATTTGAATGGCTTATGCTAAACCTGAGCATCTGCATTTTAAGAAGTGAACATTTTTACAACTCAGAAGGTGTAGGAGCTGTAGCTACCCTAGTGTAAGTAAAGACACTGTTGTTGGCTTTAGCAATCAAAATGGGATTGAAAGGAGCTCAAAGATGTATTGCAAATTACAATAAAGATACAGAGTCAGATACAGAGTCTGATATTGGTGTTTCTACTCTGTATTACTGCTCCTAATGGTAACAAAATGTGACTGATATTTTCAATACGGTCATTTCATTACTGCTTTAGAGTTTTAACCTGATTCTTGCTAATTCTGCAAAAGTTCTAAACTGATAAATGTCTGAGTAATATTTGCTAATTCACGCAAATATATGTGTGTGCATACATAAGTGTGACTTGGTTTACTAAATGATCTACAAAATTAATTGAGGGAAGAATTTTAAGAACAAATGTAAATTGTGTTACATATGATTGAGGAGGTCACAGCAACTTTCCTTAGGGAGAAGAGAAAGTCTTTGTCCTTCCACATTCTATTTTCTGCCCATTCATTGTCACCAGGAACTCATGTATCATTTTAGTCCATGGTGAATAGGAAACATTTGTATGAGAAGATATATATTTGACTTAACCATAATAAATATTTATTTCAGTTTGTTTGATATTGTGTATATTTATGTTTGTTTGCATGTGTGTATAAATAGGAATGTAAAATCTAAAGCACTGGGCATTTCCCTAAAACACTGAAATATTTTTGATCTGTGATTTCAGTTGTGCAGGGAAAAGCTTTCCAATACCTTCCACATCTTTATGTAGAAGTAGGTAACAGTGTTCCTCCAGAGATCATTGTTCACTTCTTGAAAATTTTGTATGTTGATAAGATTTGGAGATTTGAGGTTTTATATAACCATATTCTTCCAATTGATAAATTAAGAACTGTATATAGAAATTTTGTATGCAAATAAAGCACTAAATTTTTTAAAATTCTGATTATTAGGTCATACACATTCACTAAACAGAATAAACAGGCACGATATTTTACTTCCTCCTGATGTAATTTTCTGATTCTGTTATCATTTGGATCTGAAATGTCCTTCAAGAGTTTCCCACTCACAAGTGGGGTTTTGGGGAGGTGACTGGATCATGGGGTGATGTGTTCGTTAGTGGATTTGTCCTTGGGGGAGTTCAGAGCGGACTGTGCTGTTTGAAGGTAGAGCCTGATGAGAGTGGGCAGCTCACTGACAGTGTGACTTAGAAGGCTGGAGTCTTCTCTTGGGATCTTCCCTTTCTCTTTTTCCTGCCCACCGGAACATGAGCAGCGTTACTCGGCCAGGCCGTTTTACCATGCTGTTACTGCCTCGGAGCTGACCCACCATACACTGAATCCACTGAGACTAGGAAGCGGAACAAACCTCTACCTCCCCTTTAAATGGTTGGTATTGGCTATTTAATACCAGTGATGGAAACATGACTAATATAGATGATTTCCTCTTATTTGAGTCCTAGGATCAGTGACTTCAATAGGCATTTTTAGCCAACAGGATTTTCATTTTCAAGTGCTGCTTTACAAGTGGCATCGTAAATTATTTCTCATAAAGCTGCCACGGATGGACCTTGAGTTCATTTTCAGGATCTACTTTGCTGTAATATAATCATCTTTAACTTGGATTTACATACATGAGCATTTTTAAGCTTCTAACTGCAATTATAATTCCAAATGTATAACTCACATTTGTTTTACACCACAAATCATAACATGAGGAAATTGTGTGTTTTGCTCATGTATACTCTTTTTGAAAGAAAAACATCTTATGGTACTAAAGAGAATAAATTTACATTCTTCTTATGGATTATGGTACACTAGAATGTGTGACAAGTCACGTGAGCTTTGGTTATCATAAACTAAAGTAGGAAAGCACTTTGGGGAAAGAGCAAAAGCTGGCGTGATAAAAATACAATAACCAATAAAATGATAATAAGGACCTAGTTTTCCCCTTGTTCTCCTATGGCTTTGAGCTTTTGGGAGGGAAGGATATTGGCCATCAGTGTCCAGTATTGCGACCTAGCTGAGCCAATTAGCAAAGTATGATGTGAACACTTGAGTGAGAACAGGGAGGAGGCAGAATAACTCAGGAACATCCTCAGGCAGTGGTATTATTTAAGATGATTTTAAGCCTAGTCACGACAAATTTATCTGCATCATCTGTATCTCTCTCTGTGCATGTGTGGGTATATAGAGGAATTCTGGATTTTTTTTGCAGATCATTTTATTAGTGTGTTTGTAGCACATGTATACATTTCTCATGGAAGTTGACACGCGTACATAATCCATCTGAGTGTCTTTTCCCCTCCTGTCTCCCTTCTCTCTCCCCCTCCTCCATGGACCTCTTGATCACCTTCAGTTGTTTTGTACGTGTTTGCAGTACACAACATACACATTCCTTCTCGCCAGTTTTCACCTCCCAAAGTGAACAAGATGTTCTCATTGTCTTCTCATTGCACAAAAGCTCATTATTACACCACGTCCTTATTAACCTTACCCCAATGCGAACATACCTATAAGGGACACATTAATTTCCTAGGGCTGTCATAATTAATTGCTGCAAACTTTGCATATGATAATCAAAGAAATTTATTCTCCCACAATTCTCGAAGCCAGTAGGCCACAGGGAAGGCATCAGTAAGGTGAGATAGCCACCCAAATCTCCAGCCACAGTTCTTATTTGCTTCTTCTGATTTCTGAGGGTTAACAGAAATCCTTAACATCTCTCAGTTCTTAGCACTGATATGATTGGTATCTTTCAATTATTCCAGTCTTTTTTTCTGTCTTTACCACCTTTCTGTGTATTTCTGTCTCTAAAATATATGTTCCTGCAAGAGTATCAGCCAATGAATTTAGAGTCCACACAATCATTTCCCTCAGATTTATGGAGATATTCTTGATGAATAAAAATTTTACATATTGATGTTGTATTACATGATGTTCTGATACACATATACTTTGTGAAATGATTGCTATAACCAAATTAATCCACATATCCATCCCAACTGGATCATATTTGCCAAAACTTATTTCTAAAGCTTCCATTTCCAAATGTCATGGGTACTGGGGATAAAGATTTTAGTATTTCTTCTGGGGGAACATTATTCAACCCACAATGGGCTAATCTCAGCCAGACATTTAAAAGAACAACCAGATCCAGTGAAACCAACTTACATCAAAGTCAGAATAAATATAGGTTTCACTTACATTTCTAACAAAGGACTTGGTAATATACACTCATCAAATAATTGATACACTGTTGGAGAACAAAGTATTCCTGGTACTTGTTTTCTTTCCAGAGCTCACAATTCCCATTTCTCCTTAACACTCATCAGCTACTAAGGGGAAAACAGAAACTTATAAAGAGAAAGTATTTGTTTTAGTTCTTAGCTTCTTTCATTCTATCACTTTTTATTTTTATTTTTATTTATTTTTTGGGGTTTTGGTACCAGAAATTGAACTCGGGACCTTGGGCTTACTAGGCAGGTGCTTGTGCCTCTGAGCTACATCCCTGAGCTATCAATTTTTATATTAATAAATATTAATTCTGTGTGTTTCAGGAGTCCAAACTGATGATTGACATATACAGAAGCTATAGGAAAATTCAGTCTAGCTGATTCACATGTCCATCACCTCAAAATTATATTTTTTACAGTAGTACATTAAAAACATTCCTTTAGCGATTTTGAAATATACGCCATACCCTCTGAGACTTTGTAGGGTTTGATCAGCGTGTTTCTTTTCTCCATCACTTTCTCTGGCCTCTGTTTCTATGAGATTCGTTAAATTCCACATATATGAAGCTCGTACAGTATTTTCCTTTTCATAATTATCTTGTCTCATTTCACCAGTTCTAACCATGCTGTGATGAACAACAGAACGTCCTTTGCTTTAAAAACTGTGTAGTGTTCCACCGTGTACATAGGCCGCCTTTGTAGTATATGCATTAATTGATAAATGCCTGATGTTTTTCTGCTCCTTGGCTCTGTGTGCAGTGCTGCAATAAACATGAGAATATAGGTGTCTCATCAACAACAAGGTCAACTCTCTTACAATACATACCCTGCAATGGGGTGCTGGATCTTATACAGAACATTTAGATTCTGTGTTTGTATGTCCTTTCCTTTGCTATTACTTTTACTTCATAACAATAGTGAAATAATTTATTTGTTCAAATCATGTGAATAATTGCTTCATATTTGATTTCAGTTTCCCCACGTTAACATGGATTGAAATCTGAATATTGTACATCGTGTTTATATAATGTACGTATGTACCATATATGAGGAACACTGGGGCAAAAAGTTTGGTTAAAAGGTCCATAAAGATAAATGGTTTTGTTAGGCACTGGTTTAACTGCTTTTAAAGTCTGAATTAGAAGACCAAATAGGGATAAAAAGAGAATCTTTGGGGGCTTATGGGAGGTAATTAGTTTTCTTCTATGCTCACTTAAGGTCAGTACCCATTCACAACAAGGAAATACTCACCTCTAGAAAGGTTAAGACCAAAAAAATGTGGTACCTTTGTCTAGGTTATTAAAATCCTCAAATTCAAGTTTAAAGTGATTCAAGAAGAGATGTGTGTTTTAAAGCAAATTGCTTTTCTTTCTATTCAATGAGTTAGAGTACAGCTTTGTGGGAAAATTGCCTGACATTCTGAAAAGTGTAATGTAACTTTTTAAATAACCTGATTTATTTGTAAATCACATAGTATCACCACATAGATAAAATCATAGAGCTTAACACAATCATTACAGATAAAATTGGGATGAACTTCTAATTTTTCTTAGAATATTAATTATTTGAGAAGCAGAATTTAATAAGAAACTCTAACTTCTAAATAGCTTTTAACAAAATACACACAACTTTGATTATTGCTTTTTAAAATGTATTTCCTTAGAGATTTGGTCTGAATGAAAAAGTATAATTTAAGTTTTATAATTAAAATTCATGTTGAAACATCTATTTGTCATACAACAAATTTATACTCAAAAATTAAATATTTTCTAAATAATAATTTGACTTTCTGCAACCCACTTTTGCAATCATTTTCAGCACTCTGGAGCTGACCTATTTTTCCCTTTTGTGACACATTTTTATTTATATTGAGACGGGTTCTGTTTAATTGCTGAGCCTGGACTAAAACTTGCAATCCTGTTGCCTCAGCCTCCTTGGTATGTACCACCATACTTAGCTTGGGGCCTGTTCTAGTTTTCTTTATTTTTTTTTAGTACATGATTGTAGTATGTATTATTTACATTCCTTGTGGGGGTTGGTACATGAACATGATGCATCTTAATGCCTTTTCTCATCCGTTTTCCTTACTTACCAGTCCCCTCTTCCAACTCTTGATCTTCTTCCATGCTTTATTTTGGTTTGGTTTGGTTGTGTGTGTTTACGTTTGCATACATAATGTCTACACTCCTTGTGTGGAGTTGGTACATATACATAGCACATCTCACTTCCTTTTTTCATCAACTGTCTTTTCCTTTCCTTCCCCTCGTCCTCCTCACTCCCTTCTACCTTGCCAATTTTATGAGAAAAATTGGTGGGAGGGAGGGATATTTGGAGAACATTATCAGCTCTTTAAAAACCCTCCTTACGTATCCACCTGGTTCAATTTCAAGAAAGTTTTTTAAAGCAGGGCCTTAAAAAAGGAAATGGCTATTTTATTTCCATAGACAAAAATAAAAATAACCTGTTACTGTCTGTCCTGGCCCCTTTCCTGAGCCCTGGACTCAGTAGTTATCTTGGTTTCTAGGAAGGACTGATGATGGATATAACCATCACGCAATCTTCACCTTTATTTCTGATCTCCTACTTTCAGACCCTTCTCACAGGGAAAGCCTTAACATGTAAGATCAGCACTCCAATTACCATCTGAATAAATAAGCACAGCGTTGAGTAGCATTGGGAGAAGCCACTAGGGATCAGCCCGACTCTCATCCTGTCAATTACAAGATCCTGGGCTACTGACAAGTGAATCTTAACCAAGCCTGTTACATCACAGGTGTAGGCTTATCATTCAGGGGACCAGTTTTCCTACGATCCCTCAGAGCTAGAGCAATGAAGCCTGGAGTGTTTAAACATTTTTGATTCAACTGAAAGACACATACATATCATCAAATTACCTCTAGACTGATATGAGTAAAACTTAAAATGAAAATTTATTATAGGCTAATCCAGAATTTCATAAACTGTAGTCCGTTACTGATACCCACATTCACGCTACCAGAAAAAATGGAATGTATGCAGCAAAAACTGTGCAAGTTTTTATAGAACAATATTGACTTTGCCTCTTGTCCAGCAATACTTAAAATCTTTACCATGAAGCTCATTAGTATCAAGTTTGCTAATCTCTGGTCTAAATCAAAATATTTATAATTTATTTTCTCAGCATTTGATGGTAAGATATTACCTAACTAGATGCCATAGAAATTCTCTATATTCATGTTAAAACATACGTATTTTCACTTCTCAAAAACCCGAATAAGACAATCCTAAGTGTGTGGGAACAATTACTCCCTTAATCTCACTAGCTGGAGTTCTGCCTATCACAATAAGGATTTAATAAAGGAGTAAGCTTTAAAGTGTATATACATTCTGCATTTTATCTGTGAGACATCTCTGTTTTAGAGTTCATTTCATTGTCTCAAATCTTGGAGTAAATGAATGCTCCAAGAAAGTTGTACAGTGAGGTTTCCAGTAAGACCTCGAGCCCCATGGGGAGAAGAGTTTGCCCTGGAGAG
Source organism: Dinomys branickii (assembly GCA_004027595.1). NCBI lineage: Eukaryota > Metazoa > Chordata > Mammalia > Rodentia > Dinomyidae > Dinomys > Dinomys branickii. The sequence goes on from PVLD010000655.1 coordinate 124,409, forward strand.
GTCTGTGTATTTAAGAGAATAAAGTAGCGCCCTCTTCCCTAAATATTATGTGTTGAAATATACTGATTGATCAAATATGTGTATAAAGTTAGACAAGTCAATTTCAAATATATATTATAACTATAACCTGAACTCTAAGTCTAAGGATATTTTAAATTTTGAAGACATTGGTGCTTAATGATGGTTCTGAGTGCTACTAATCCCCCATCTCCTAGAGCAACTCTGTAAGTACAAGAATCCACATCATTTGGGGAGTCCCCGTCCTCTTTCCTCTGGTTCACAGGATCAGTAACATGTTTACTCAAAACTAAGGATCAGGACACACCCCCTAAAGCAGCGAAGTAACAAGTGAAGGAGCAGGAAGAAAGATTCCAGATAATGAAAGCAAAGAGGAGCTGCCAAAGTGGGCATAATCCCAGACCCTCCCTTAGCCAACCTTTTCAGGTGCTGTAGATTTATGAACCAAGTGAGTTCATCTTTAAATCGTCTGGCCCAAAATTTGTCCCCAAATAAAACATTCATTGTATCCATTCTTTCTCCCATTTCCCCCTCACCTGGATTTGTGCCATTAAGTCAGGATTCTTCTTCCCATTCTACTTAATAAAGGGCAAATGAACATTTTTGTTCTGGGAAGGAAATTTTTTCTTTTTCTTGTAACTCATGCAAAAAGAATCTCTTGGGACATCCTTGCTGATCATAAGGCAGATGTGAGGCAAAGAGTGTGGCGCTGGAATAAATCTGCCTCGGCTCCAGTCCAGCCACACCACTTATAACTTCGAATAACCTGGGTGACTTGTTTAACCGATCTGGGCTTCATAGTCATCATCTCTAAATGGGAATAACATTACCTCATAGGCTTTCCATAGGATTGAATATACATAAATCCCTTTAAACAGGGGTTGGCTATAGTGAGAATTGTTTTATGGATTTATACAGGATCCTTCATTAAATTTGGGTAAAGTCCACCAAAGGGGAAAAATAGAGAAAGGGGAAATGTTATTATTAGTGTTTTTCAGGTTAAAGCCATCGCCATCACCAAGAGGCTCTCCTGTTGTGGGCTCTTGCTTACCTGCCCTGCCTCCTGCATGTCCTCTATTACGTTTCCTATTGCTCTGCTCCATTAAAGGCAGATTATTCTTTTAGCCCCAAACTATATTATGCCTTATCTTTGTTCACACTGCTGTACCTATTTGACATTCCACATTGGCCTTACGCAACCTACCTGCTATTAAGTTTCTGCCAAGTAAAATACAATGCTGATACATTTGTGTCCCCAGCCAGCCATTTTGTTCAAATTTTTTTTATTTCTCTTTCTCTCTTTTCTCCCCTAGACTGTGACCTTTTCAAGGGTAGGGGGAGTGTTAGAAATCTGGATAGCCATGGCACCTAGCAGGTCTCTCTTGTATAGGAAATATTAGATAAAAATATATGTTGAATGACAGAGGACTTGAAACACTCTAGTAATTCTGAAGTCATAAAATTCTATTTAAAGTACAGTCAAAGGAATTGGCTCCACGTGTTCTTCTGGCAACAAATCTCATCCATTACTACAAAAGTCATAAAGTAATTGTCATTAGTTTTTTTTTTTTTCAAAATTAAATGTACTTTAACCACAATTGGCAAAGTGAATTAAGGAACTTCTTCTCATTAAAAGAACTCAGTCTTCAATACACCTGAGATGTTTCTAACAACATATTCAATGTCCTATAAATTTTGCTTCTTCATAGATAATGTCTTCAAGACTTAACATATCCTTAGATTTGGAGTTCAGGTTGTTTTGCCATTTTATCTTTTTAAAAGTATACATCAGACAGTGCTGCTCTCACCTGCCTATACTATCTTCTGTCAGCTAGTACAATAGCAATTGAAAGCCAAAGTGAAAAACTAACTTGTCTCTCTATTTTTCTCCTTTGGTGGATTTTACTCAAATTTAATGAAGGAGCCTATACAAATCCAAAAAAAAGTAATTACCTACATTTCCATGATGGCTCAAATATGCATTTGAGTTTATAAAATAGCAAAATTAATCAATTAGACTTGAACCGAATTCAAATATATCCCCAGATTCAAACGCTGCTCTCCATTACTTCTGCCACCAAATGCAACAACCGTGTGTCCGAGGTCCAGGACTGTGGTGTTCTTTACACCTGCTACTGCTGCCGTGTGTGCCTCTCTGTTAGCCAGGAAACATTGGCAGTGATCCTTCAAATGTTGTAGTCAGCTGATGTCAACCCCCGATTCAAAACCCTCTCATCTTTTAGATATTATAAAGAAAGTCAAACATCTCTAGGATGGCATTTGAGGCCCAACAAGACCTGCTGCTGCTTCCCTACCGAACTCCCTTCTGTCTATGTCTAGGTCACTTTAACTATACATACAATCAATGACTTTGTTTCTCATCTTGAACATGCATTGTTGGTTGCCACACTGGATCTTTGCACTGGTGCCTATTCTATTTGCAGTGCTAGGTACGGAACACAACGCTGCACCCTTAGCTAATGCACATGCTCCTTCTCGGCTGTCCTCCCACACTGCTCACCTCTGGGGGCCTGTCTGCTCCCGTTATGGGCTGTACGCTGCTAACACCACTCACAGTCAGATCTCCCTCACTCTGTCTCTGTTTCGTAACTCTGATAACTCATTCTGGTTTGGATTTGCAGGAGCGGACTCCTCTGAATCACTGCTGTTCCTCCTTCTGTCACCTGGTTAAAGCCCGTTGGCTTTAAACTCGCAGACCTCTGTGCCTGAGCCATTTTACTCTTAGAAGGTCTATTTTACCCCCTTCACTCATTCATGATAGCCAAGGAAGACAAGTTTGTAAACTGGGTCTCTCGGAGCAGGGAATGCTCTTTGACTCCTCCTGAGTCACACTGGTATGATAGTTCTCATAACAGGAGGTTCTTCCCCCAGTTGTGGACAGCAACCCTGAGCATCCTTAACTAGGTGTTTCTAAAGCTACTTCTCCTGGAGGTTTGGCCTCAAGAATCTGGGAGAAAACAAGAGCTGTGGTAGCCGCATTCTTTTTTCACTGTGATCTCTCCAGCCCTTCTCACAATTCTCAAATAAATAAAGTTTTTTTCTTGCTGCTTTTCTAAATGGTGTGAAAGTCCTTTACACAAAATTCCATGCAAACTCAGTGATTTGTGTTTGCTGACAAACATCAAGATGAAAAGTAAAAACAGTTAGTGAATCATCTTAATGTTTCATCTTTAAGTCACTAAGCCTCTGGATCTTGCCAACTCATCCAAGTAATTGACTAACCCACCCAATCTTGTCTCAATATAGAAGAAAGGAACTGAAGGGCTGCGGAAATGCTTTGTTTGTCAAGACTGATTAATTTTAAACCGTGCCTCAGATTGGAAGAAGGTGAATGTTTTCTTCCACTTCTGCCTCACAGCAGCAGATACTTCGACTGCAGTAGGAGGGGAAGCAAGGAAACAAAAGAGAAAAATGTCATGAGTGATTTAGGGGAAAATACAGGGAATGGAAGAAAATGATTTTCTCTCTACATGTAATCAAAAAGGAGAATAGAAATAGTAACAGCTATATTCAAATAACACATTATCAGCAAAAATAATCACCGTATGAGAGTAACTCCTCTAGTTGTATGTGATTTATTCAGCGTGCTCAGCCATGAAGTCATAGCTATGATTTGAAATGTGTACACCCACACACACCCGAACATGAACTGCCAAATCAGAAGCAAAATTCAAGCCACACTTCTGTATCTCATTATTTGTTCTCACTGTGGAAAAAATTTCCAGTGTTTGATTTTTCTGATTTCCTAGCTAAGATCACTTTGAAAACATCAATTCAGAACTTGGACAGTGAAAACAGATACTATAAATGTGAGAATGTTTTTGGTGATGAGAGAGAAAACATTTTTAAATTCATAGATACACAAAAACCATGCCTATGTGGAAGCACTGGACATAGGTTTAAATGTGCCTTATCTCTTTTTATCATTATTACTAAATGCTTTAATCTTTTATATAAATAATTATGAACAATATATAATGTACTTTGTATACAAAGTGTTTGCGTTTTGGTTCATTTAACAGTCTAGCACAAGACAAACACAGTTTAACAAAAATACTATACTATCTACTAAACATTTCAGTACTTTTTTTCTAATTGGGGTCTCTGCAGCTATTGAAAATGACTGTCTAAGCACAATAACCTTATAAATATTCCCTAAAAGTTCCTGCATAAATGAAGATTACGATCAGAAGTATTAGATATTTTGAAGTTAGGTCTATGTTTGGCCCATAGCCAGAATACTTCCCAATTATTTATGAATGAATTTTTGTCTGAGTTACCAGAAGCCTAAAAAATGAGGAAAATAAAATATACCTTACAATATTACTTTGATGATTGAATGACAGTCACACACTTGTTATAATGTTAAGTAGATTTTATAAAATATAGGCAAAGTTATAAATGTACATTCTTCTGCATATTTGAGAAAATTCCGTGTAAGACTTATTTCAATGTCAAGAATTCAATAACAAAATATATATGAAGAGAACATACTGAATTAAGTGAAATTAATTTTTGTCCTATAAACCATATACCAAGGCTATGTGTAAATCCAAAAAGAAATGAGATGATTTTGCTTTAAAATTAACCAATTTTAACAAGAAAAGAATTTCAAGTGTTTGAGAGATATAAAATTGGGACAAAAGGTGTGTGTGTATGTGTGTGTATGTATGTGTGTGTTGTGAGTATGTGCTGTGAGTGTGGGGTACCTAATAAATACATCTGGTAACCTGAAAATACAAGGCGCTGATTGAGTCTGTTCCACAGCAAAACCCATTTTAAGGGGGAACAAATCCATGTAGCTTAATTAAAATTAGAAGTTATTCTCCCCTTTATTTTACTTGAAGCTACTCCACAATTTAAAGATATATATTCAAGGCTGGGATGATGACTATCAGTGGGTCAGATTCACATGTTTTTATTAAATCTAATTCTTATTATAGGATAAATAATTGAGGAGAATTCGAAAGTATTTGACTTCATTTATACCAGTCATGTATTTTGGTTGGTAAATCTTAAATAAAAAGAAAAGACATGTAATCAAACCATTTAATTATTTTTTAATCTTTATTTTGCTAGGCACCCATATAATTCTAAACATCAGATATTTAGCCAATTTTAAATTTTAGTTTCACTGACACAAATACAATTTATGCTGTAAGGGAGCAAGATTTAAAAATAGGAATGAGCACATCTTGGTAACCATACACTATGCATGCTCCCTATTTTTTTAATAATCATCTTCTCATGCAGATTGATCAAAACATACTCTGAATGTTTCAAATTTTGCTACAATAAAATATACATTGCCATTAACACCACACACAATGCTGTCCCTCTCTTCTAATGGTTAACCTATTGCTTTGCCACTTTCCGAAGCAGTTCAATTTATTGAAAAGCAAAAGAATTCATGAATTTATATAACTGAAGGATGAAATACAGAGAGAAGACCTGGCTTTGTAAGATTTTCATTTCCTTGGGTTGTTTTGATACATACCTAGCCACTGAGCATGTTAAACTAACATACTCATTTCTCTCTTTCTCAACAGATTTAGAATGTAATAACTCAAGCATATGATAACAGAGTGGAATAGTTTAACAACTATCTATGTGCTTCCCATGATATGTTCTCTATACTGTAAGTACATTCCTACTTTTTCAAGCTAGTTGGATTATGAGAGACATGTATTCAATTAGGACATACAGATAATTTAGATTGAAAGTAAAATTATAATCAAATTGCATCCAAGATGTAGAATACATTTACAAGATTTTTCAGATATGAAAAGATATTATGTAAATTAGAAATAAATCTACATCAAAGTTAAAGTTTAAAATAATTGTTCATCATGGCAGAAAAAATACTGATATTTAATACCTGTAAGTCTTATTAATGTTCTCAAGAGTCTTTAGTTTGCAAGAAACAAACTACATAAATATTAGACATACAATCTTCTTCTACAGTATTAAATTTTTTTAAAAATTTCCCTTAAACTATAATTTACAGTATAATTTCAGTTCAAGTCAGTTCTGTGTAGTTATGTTTTGAAAATGAGTCTATACCTATAATCCCTACAGCACTGCATAATTTATATATATATGTATATCACTTCTTAAATAGCCCAGATTAAAAGGTAAGGAAAAGTAGTCTTTGCACAGATATGAAGCTCTTATTGTTCATTTCACATTTCTGAAAAATAATGCAGGCAATAAAGGCCTGGGACACTATTCTTTGTTGTTGAGTAACAAGTACTAAATATTCTGGAAACCATTAAATAAAGGTAATGCACTACACATTTCAAAAGGACTGGAAGAAAGGATTTTAAATGTTTCCACCATGGAGAAAGGATATGTCTTGCTTACTTTTCTCTCGTTGCTGAGACAAAATTCCTAACACCCAGTATTAAGGAAGGAAAGGTTTATTTAGCTTACAGTCAGTGGAGGTTTCAGTCCATACTTGGCTGGCTCCAAGGCAGGGTGGCACATGGCAGAGGGCAACCGTTCATGGTGGTGGAAGACAGAAGAAGCAGCCAGAGCAAAAAGGGAGGAGTGGCAGCAAACAGCCTCCTTCTCTCCCTCACATATGCAAACTATCTGCTTCAGGGCAGGTGTAGCACTAGCACTCACATCCATGAATCAGTCATACACTGTAACCTCATGACTACATGTGTCTTTGGGGGGACACCCAGATACAAACCATAACAGGATAACTTTTTTCTTTTTTCTTTTAAAGACAATAATAAAAAGCAATAAAAATAATACAGAATTTCAAAACAAGGAAGTTACCAGTGGTTGTTATATTGCATATTGTTATCTTCAAAGTAGTTGCTCAGATTACCAGATATACACATGTAAGATGGATCAAACAGTATAAACACTAACTAGGAAACAGATGTGTTAACCTTGATTTGAGCAGTATGTGTATACATATATATGTATGTATGTGTGTGTGTGTGTGTGTGTGTATATATATATATATATATATATGGATCAAAACATCACATTGTGCTAAATAGGTATGTTCTATCTTATGTCAATTAAAAAAATAACAATAGATTCATTTTAAAGCCACCAAAACAAAAAAGAAAGAAGTACTGAGCAGTAAGTACCAGCTCATAGAAAAGAGAGTCAACTTAATCTTATTCCCTCAGAAGAAAGTAAGCCATGAGCTGCAGCCCTTCACTCTCAGAACTTAAAATTTCTGACATGTGTAGGGCGAAAAGAGATGCTGCCTCTTAATGCATCCAGGCTTACGATCACCATCCCAAGCCTCCGCTCTATTCTCTCAGTTCTGTTTGCTGAGTCACCTGTCTGAGAGCATGAAAGCTATTGTCAATGATTTGGAATGTGATGAGTCTTGGTGCTTCTCTATGGAAAATAAAATGAAATGAAAACTCATCCTTCTATGGAAAATGTGGGGGTACCTAGTGCTATTTTGAAGACTGGAGGTAGTGATGGGTAATTTATTGATTCCATTTCAGAACACTGAATGTATTTTGACATGAAATATAATGTAATGCGTGATGTGGACCTTCTGAAGCAAAGCTGCCCAGTAACAAAATAATGTGGAACTGCAGATATAGTTTATGACAGAGCGCTTTGCCTTTCCTGCACGCAGTCCTAGTGGCTCATCAACGCTACGGAAATACATTTAGAATTTATCCATGATGTGCATGAGTTAAGTTTGTGTTTATTCTTCAGTAATACTCTTTTGTATAGATATAGTGCAGTTTTGAAAATTCTATCCATTTTAATAAGTGATTAATGCCATCTTATTTTGGCTTTAATTTATATTTCTCTAATAATGATGTTGAACTTTTTCATTTTAAAGATTAAAAAGCCTAACAAAACAACAATGAAGGCAGAGTCAAAACAACACAAAAACAACAAAAAGGACACATGACCTCAAAACAAATTGATAGGAATTAACAGTGGTTGCTACATTACATACAGTTATTTTCAATCAAGTTGCTTAGTCGACCAGATGTAAGAATGTAAGATGGATCAAACAATCAAAGATAGTAACAACAATAAAAAATTTGAAAATGATGCTGAGCTTTACCATAAAAGATGGTAGGAGTTCAACAATGGTTCTTACACTGCATGTTGTTGTTTTGAAAATGTTTACATACTTATTAGTTATCCATAATTCTTCCTTGGTGTAGCACAAATAATTTACTTATTTTAAAATAGGGTTATTTGTTTTCTTATTACACTTTAAGAGTTCTTTATGTGTTGTGGCTATAAATCTTTCATCTGAAATATGATGCTAGTAGTTTTTATTCCCATTCTTTAATGAGTGTCTTTCACAGAGAAATATTTTTAACATTTTATTTTATATTTAAATGTTTGATTCACTAACTGTAATTGGGAAGCTATAGTTAAGTAATTCATTCAATTACAGCAAAGCATGTCCCTTGAACCAAATAAAAAGAAAAAAAAATCCCAAATCCTAACATGTATTATACTTTGGAAGTGATCACATTGTGTATTTTCTTATCCATAAATTCTCTTAAATTTATGGTTCTATGCACACTCACTTTGTCAGAGGATTAAAAATGATATTTTATTCTCACTGAAATGTTAAAGTTATGTGATCCCTTACATGTGTTCTGATGTCAGCCTTCCAAATGTATTAGGAAACAGACTTGTAGCATTATAGCAACAGATATTCTGAAACAGAGTTATCCAGCTTTGTAGCTATTAGCTACATGTGACTGCTGAACACGTGAAATGTGGTGAATGTGACTGAAGTAGTGCTATTTAATTTTAGTTAAATTTTGAACCTGATACATGATTTCATTGTTGGGAATTTTTAAAATACGTAGAGGACAATTTGGGTTTGTTAACTACCTATTCAACCTATTGTAATTTATATAATATCTCTCATAAGCTCAGAATCTTCATTGATTAAGTCATTTGATACTATATTCCCTTCTATAAGGAGGATACCACACTCCTATAATATCAATTCTTCCCTGAAAGTCACACACCAGTCATGAGCAGAACATTAGACAAAGACAAATTGAGGGATGCCACAAACTGATTTGCCTGCACCCATGAAAGCTTGCAAGGGCGTGACAGACAGAGAGGACAGAAGCACAGCTGAAATGAAAGAATCTCTATGACAGCACAATACAACATGCAGGATTTGATTTTGAAATAGTGAGCATTAGTGTGAAGGGGTGAAATTGGAATAAAACCTGAAATTTGGTTAGTATTGTTTTGTTAATACTACTAGTTTTGATAAATGTATCATGGTTCCTTTAACAATGGAGGGGGGGCAGAGGAAAGAGAATGTAGGAACCCTGTGCGTCTTTGCAACTTTTCTATCAATATCAGGTTTTTCATAAAATAGGGAAAGTGTTTTTAATGAATTATAGTCAATTACTTAGTCAAGGGTAATACAGAGAAGATATAAGAGACTTAAAACCTCATTAACAAAAATGACAAATAGAATAGTACAATTTTAAATTAGGCGAAGTTTTTGAATAAATCCTTCTCAAAAGAAGAAATTAATCATATGCTTTTATAATCCAGCCTATTTAGGGAGGTAAGGCAGGAAGATCTCCTGATCCCAGAAAGTTAGTAACCAGGCTGGACAACATAGCAAGACCTACATCTCAAAAAAAAGAAGGAAGAAGGACTGGATGGAGAGTAAGACGGGGAGGAGAAAGAGGAGGGAAAGGGAGAAGGAGATCAATCTCCATTATTTCCTCAAATTCAATGAAAATTTCTATTGCATTAACTTTAGCCTAAACAAGCCAGGTAGATGAGGTCAAACAGATCTGTAAAATTTTAGTTCAGTGTAAAGAACCAAAACTAAAAAAATCTATAAAAACTAGGCAGTAGATGTTCAATGAACCAAGTCAGAAATAAAAGTCAAATACTACATATCTTATTTATATATGTGAATATTAGATAAAAGTGGATCAGAACATAGAATAGTCATTCCTAGAGGTTGGAAACAGTAGGGGGGGAACCAGACATAGAAGTGGTTTAGAATATTCAGTGATCTTGAATATTCTACAGTAGCTGTCCCCAAGCTTTTTGGCACCAGGGATTTGCTTCATGAAAGACAATTTTTCAACAGATGGACATTTGGGGTGGAAATCAGGGGGGTATTTGGGTAGGATTCTAGTACATTATGCTGATTATGCACTTTACTTTTATTATTACAGTAGACAGTTTATTTCTGTGTTTGAAGTATATTTTCGTGAACCGCAGCCTAGATCCTCTGCATGTACTATTCACAGTAGGGTCCACACTTCAGACACCGAATGCTGCTGCACACGTCAGGGTGCTTATACAGTAGCAAAATACCACATTACGCCATGGAAATATGTAAAATAATCCAAGTTACCCAAACTTAAAAAATGTTTAAGTAGAAGGAAATGCAGACCATCCTGACTTGGTCAATATACACTGTACATGTGTATCCAATTGTGACACTACATCCCATAAATGTATAAAATTAAAAATACTTCATCGTTGGGGAATCTACTATTGGGAACATGATTATAATCCTTCTCCTCTCCTATGAGCATATTTTGACTATTTTTCCATTTTCTGTAAAAATTTAAGAACTTGTATTATTTGTCATGTAATGTTCTTTTATGTCTTGACATTTAAAAACTATCACAGCTCTTCCCTGGCTATACTGTAGTTTTGGTTAAATAGATGTCACAATTTCACAATTTGAAAATCAGTATGAGTGGTAGTAGTTTTATATATATATGTATATACACACACACACACACACACACACACACACACACACACACACGTATGTAGGTTTAACTATAAAATATTACAAATTAGATAGCCAAAATAATAATAATAATATCTTTTTATAACTTAAGAATTTGTTTACCTTATCTAATACAATTATGACTTTTCATGTTATTCATATTTAATTTCAAAACTCTCTCCTGAATCATCTTTTCCCAGTTGGACTTCCTGTTGCATGTCCCAACGATGCTTCCCAGTTAGAATCATTCCCAGTAACTTGTTTGTATTGCAGTACATGCAAAGTCACTTTTGCTATAGGGGACTCGTAATTCCTTATGTTTTAAAAACTAAACATGCACACAACACAGGCAATTGTTCATTTTTTATTACTGATCATTTTGTCACCAAAAACCATTTATCATGCCTTTTCTTAGACAAAAATCTTCCTTGGTGCAATTCTGTTGCATTTTGTTTAATAGATTCATTTTATGTAGCAAAATATACCTACCCATGTAATTATGGTCCTTTCCTTTAATCCCTGCGTCCCCTCTATCTGATACAATCCTTTAATTTAAAGTGATTTCATAATCCACACACAGCTTTAATATGGAGAAAAATTATAGTACACTCTCAGCTATCAATAAATCAGGCTCTCTCCTTAGTGCTTTCCAATCACAGTGTCGACTTCTGGGGAGCTTATTTTATTAGGTAATTTGAAAATACTTTATTAGGCTATTTGGAAAGCTTCTTGAATTGAAAGGATTATGAACAATAAAAGATGATATACTAATACAAAAACATGTTCTGTACTGTCCAATATTACTATCCTAGGTACAGGAGGCACATGCAAAATCTGTGTGGTAAATATTATATTTAAATTGCATTTGATATCTGCTAAAATGCATAAATATACTTGAAAAGACTATCGCCAAATCCTCTTCCTTACCATAGCTGACTGTTTAAGAGTCCTCACTATTTTCTTGTCTCTAATCTTGCTCCCACACTTAGAGCCCATTTCATTTTGTTACTTTGTTCTAGATTCCTTTAAGGGTTACTCAAGGAAGTTTCTTTTTTGTAGGAGCTGTCTCTCTCTCTTACTAAACCTTCCTGCTTTCCTGATGGAGAACAATAGGTACTTGAAATATTTGTGGTATTGAATTTCTAAATAAAATACCACAGAGCACACTCTTCAGTCAGCTCAATCATTCTTCATAAGAAAGAGGGGCTTGAGAAGTTAGGTAGCTTCAGGAGTAACTGAGGGAAGCAGACAGGCCCTGAAAGTGAAAGGGATCCAGAGTCCTAGTGTTTGCAATGGGCATTCTTTATATGGTGTAACGCAATTCTCTATATCACAGTACAGAGTAGATAAATGGATAGATGGATGCATTTTTAGATGAAGGAGGAAAATGCATGGAAAAATGGGTACCTTTTTTTGCATTATACCCCCAACATTGCCCCTACCTTGGGCAATGTTTTACCTGGACCTGACAAATTTATTTAAGGGAATTGAAAAACGAAGTCTGTGAAGCATAATCCCATAGAATTTAGATAATTTTGGAGACAACTGAAGTTACAATATTTTTAATCTCTGTGTCCAGGATAACTGTGTCTCATTCTCCTTGCTGGAGCAAAATAGACCAACACTTAAAAGAGGAGACTTTTATTTGTCTCATAGTTCCAGTCTTTCCTCTGCTGGCTCCAGGCAAAAGCGTCATGGTGGAAGGGCCTGGAGGGAAACAGCGCTCCCTTCATGGTGATCAGGAGGAAGAGAGAGGCAGGAAGGACCGGGGAGGGACCAGGTCACATTCCAGGTCGCATTCCTGGTGAACTGCCACTTCCTCTCAGGCACGGCCTTCCCACAGCATATTTGGCCACTGAGCTCAGGAGGGATGAGCACAGCGGCGAGTACAGTGGCCCGTGACCCAGCCAACCTTCAAAAGTCCTATGTCTGAGCACATGAGACTTCTGGAGGACATTCCAGACCCTAACCACAACAAGCACTTACTGCTTCATTTTATCCCCCGAGTTAATGTCAGTTTACTTTCACTTGATAGTAGGACTATGGAACTGCCTAGAGTAATTGCTACTTTGCATTCTCTTTCTTCTTACACCTTTTAATGATGTAATCTCTTTAGGAATATACAGATGTGAGCAACTCAAGTCTCTGCTTCACATTATATGTTCAAGGGAAAGAACAAGGATGAATCATCCGGAGAAATCTGAATTTATTATTTTTGAATTGGCCTTAAATTTTTATCTTGAGGGATTGTGATTTCTCTGTAGCTACAATATTAATTAAAGTGACAAGAAAACAGTTCATGTGAACCACTCCTCTCAGGAAAACAATTGTGAATATTTATGTTGGCAAGTACTTATGAGTAGAGGTCAATAGGAAATCTTTTATTTAAAACTATGCACCTAAGCTCTGTAGGTTTTCTAACAGTCCTTATGAAAGAAATTATTCTGTACAATTTTCCATTTAAATTTCACTTATTTTCTACTACCTGTATTATAGTTTCTTTTCTATTTTACCTCCTTTAAAAATAATCTTCCCTTACACCTACCACTCCTGTTTAATTCATATTGTGCTTGCACTCTAAAACCAGATCCTGTTCCTATTTTAAAAGTGGTAACTCTAAATTAATGTCATTTATCAATATAGAGATTTTTCCCATTCTTGTGTTTGGAATATCCCAATTTGTTTCGAGGTAATTATCTGTGTTGCTATAAAATGAAACCTAGCATATACCCCATTGATTTTATGGGACTACGAGGTCAACTTTTACTTATGCTCAGAGCCTGGTTTAAGATGGAAAGCTGCCTTACTTGCTGACGTGAAGACAAAACACTGGGCCTTCCAGGAGGAAATGAGAGATGTGTGGGCTCCCAGAAGGGCTATTGAAATGTAATTCCATTCTATATTAAATTATATACTTTGCTGTGATCTAAACCTCTCCATCTAGACTTCAGAAATATCTGACAACCATGTATGTGCCTAATATGAACATTTTAGGTGACATTAAAAAGAAACTGACAGGGATGAGCTACACTTTCAGGTTAAAGCTATCAGGGGAAAGGAACACTTATGGTGGATGAGACATGGGTGGAATTTAGAAGTCCCCAGGACAGACATGCAATGCCCTTAAAAATCAGAAGTTCACGCAAGCCCTCAAATTCCCAGAAATCTTCTGGGACTTTGGAATTTACATGGCATATGGGTAATTGATCAGAACTGTCAACTGCAGAGATCACAGTTTATTTCTAGGTTCCTCTTGCTATTACAAAAACATTAGAGCAATGTTTTAAAATGTTCAATAAAAACATATTTCCTTCAGAATCCAATCACCCCACAAATTCATGGAATTATTCGCCCATTTTCTTTCATTACTAGTTTATGTGTAGTCGTACTTTTACACGATATAATTATTTTGTGTTTGCATTTTGTAATCAGTAACACTATAAACATTTTATCATGTCTGTCTGCTTAACTTCTTTTATGGTGGTTATTTAAGTATTTCTGGGTGTTTATATATATATATATATATATATATATATATATATATATAAAACTTCAGTTTAAATATTTATGAAATAATGTACGGTTATTTTGGATCGTTTTATTTTCCAGAAGAAGTAGGGTTTAACAGCCCATTTGGGACTTAGGGTTACTGTCTAGGTATTCAGAATCTACTAAGGTTGTGGCTATGAAAATTGCCCTAAAATTTCTAAGCCTACTTTTATCAAATAAACATAAGTATTATTTTATTATGAAGAATAAAAAAAACTATATAATAAAGATGTGCAAAGTAACTACTTGGGGGCTGGGGATATAGCTCAGTGGAATAAGTGCCTGCCTAGCAAGCGCAGGGTCTTGAGTTCGATCCCCAGTACCACACACACACACACAAAAAAGTAACTACTTGGACAAATTTCTAGGAATTAAATTATCTGGGCAAAGAACATTACTCTCCATATTATTTCCATGACTATGCACAAATGGTTAACTGATATATTCAGCTACCAAATGAACCCTCTGCTTTTTAACCAAAGCAAACAAGGAAACAAATAAACAAAAAATATAAAGCTGAATTTGTTACTTAGTTAAGGAAGGGCAAAACACTAGTCAGACACTTGCAATCAGAGAAGCAAAGCCTCTAGTATTGTACAGGGATTTAGGTGAAGAATAAAATACAGGGATTTATTGATGTCATTTATAGAAACACGGTTTCTCAGATGATAATATCATTGATTAACTTTTATGAATTTCTTTGGAGCAAGTCTTTCTCTGATCAGCTTAGAAGTTAAGTTTGTTACAAATTGGTTGACTTATAAAACAGTGTTCAGCAAGATGTACTGGCATTCATTAAATGTAAGATATGTTCATTTAGTTGTTTGCTTGTTTTTTTATTAATAGATAGTTGCAGTACATATGATGACATTCCTTGTGAGGAGTTGCTGTATGTACACTGTAACACATCTCATTTTTTATACCTTTTCTCTAATGGTTTCTAGAAGTGTCATTGACTGAACAAGCAGTTTTGAAACTATTCTAGCGAGTACTTGTTATTACAGCTATGAAAAAATCAGTTATTTTCTAGGAGAGTGGGAACATTTATCCTCAAACTATATTTGAAAGAACCATATGTGAATAAAATTTTCATGTGGGAAATGATGGAGAATGCCAAGAAGGGATCTTTATATTCTATGAAGTAACTCCAAGTTTGCTTTAATGTAGTCTTGTTCTGATGAGAAATTATGTATTGGTATCAAATAGTGAACTAAATTAGAAAGTCAGTACCCATCAAAAAGAGCAGTAGAATTTAGATGGAAAGTTAAGTCCATTTTATGAAAGTTAATAACGTTGTCAAAGATAATTTATTTCATATTTCACTGTCAAAAAATCATAAAGTTTTACAGTTTTTGGAGCCATAAATATTATCTTATTAAAATTTTTAGCTCATGAAGCTATTTTTCTGTTAATTTATACTCATCTGGAGTATTTGATGATATTGAGTGTTTGGATTTTATTTGGGATATTAATCTACTCATTGCACACACACACACACATTCAAAAATTAATTCTCTTCTGGCTAAATTTTCCAAAAAGATTTTAGCCTATTTTTTGGCTTTTTGAAAAATGTATCAGTAAGATTGATCAGGTAACTTATTGCAGGCAGTGCCTGTACCCTCCTTTCTGACACTCATCTGCAACCTACTCTAGCACCGTTAATAGATGACTCATTCTAAGGTAACCTCTTGAAAAGAGCTTCAATTTTAAGATCAAAAGAGAAGCAAGTGTTTCCTATTTTTTCCATTTCCTGGCTGATGGAACTTTCCATGAGTAACTGAAGCTCCACAAATCTCACTTTATAAATTCTAGCACAGAAGTCAGCTATCACGCTACAATGAAATTATGTCTAGAAAATATAAATCCTCTTTTTACCCAGAAGGTAGTGTGACAAACCTTTGTATTTATTTCTTATTTTCTCTTACCACATTCAGAGCTGAAAGCTCCATTAGGTCCATTAGGTGAATATCTCAATGTCTTTGTCTGGTGTCTTCATAGGTAAGTCAGTATTCCTAATTTTGCTCATTTGAGGATAATAATTTGATCCTGTCTCACTCTCATCGTGAGAATGACAAACTGAGATTTGAGAAAGATCACAGGAGTATTTGATTGTTATACTGACAAAAACTGTTAAAGTTTTAAAATTTGGAATCGTCTATGTGTAACTCATTGTGCTGGCTACTTGGGAGTTAATGTACGGAAAGTAACTTTGAGCCAGGGCTCCATGGCTAGCAGTGGGAAGTGCTAGAACTGAGGTCTCTCTAACCTCACCTCCACATCAGAGCTCTGTGCAAGTGCTACTGGTCACAACTATATTGAGTTATCTTTCTGTAAAAAGCATCCTTGGTCATTCCTTGAACCATGTTCCATCACTTTGGCTCCTTCTCAAAGACTACTATTGGATCTCCTGTTGGTCTTGTGGAGATCAGATCCCACTTTTATTGACTTGAGGTTATAGATGTTTGATTTCCTGCATCACTAACACCTACTTCCCTTTTGTAATTTTTGTTGTAAAATTCACTATTTTTTTCTAGAAGATACTATTTTTTAAAGAATATACACACGGTTTTTAAGCTTTTGAGCTGTGCGAAGTTTCCCTCATACCTGTGTCATGAAGGGGGACTTGGCCCTCTTCTCTGTGGTCCTCGTTAGTGTCAATTTCTCACACTCCACCCCCTAAGATACAAGTTAAACTTCTCCAAAGCCTTTGGATTTATTCTTTACTTCCTGAATGTTCTGAGGCTTTCAAACTGTGAAGAGCTCAACTGTGCAGAAAAACATCTATAACACTTGTATGCTATCCTGCAGATACAAGATATTTTTTAAATTATTACTTACATGCAATGAGTTGTTAGGTTCTGGTGCATTTTAAAATAGAGGATCCTTTGGATCTGCTTCCTGCTAGGACATTGAGAGTGGCTTGTATACACAGGTATTTGTAAATTAAAACCGCACATGACATTTTCTATTATAAATATGCTTAATTCACATAAATTAATTCAATGGAGATAGAGGACATGCTATTTCTGCCTTTTAATATTTCTGCAGTAATTAGAGCATATTAAATCATGGAGAAGAAAATTTAAATAAAGGGTCAAAGCTTATTGACCTAAATAGTAAGTCATGATACACTAATTCTGTGAAGAGTTTGAGATTATTATATGACCAGAGGAATACAAATATCTCTCTTTACTATTTTTTTCTTACATTTTTGTGAGGATTTCTTAAAGCTTAAAACCAAGTAGTAAATTACAAAGAAAAGAAAAACATTTAGGATAGCAAAAAAAGATTCTTAATTTTTAAAAAAATTTCTATTGGTTTATTGAAAGGAACAGTTAATGTTTAATTGTTTGATCTCTATATCTGATTATCTGAATAACCTCTGAAGATACCAGTATGTAAACCATAGCCATTGTTAACTTCCTGTCTTGTTTGAAATTCTGTACTATTTTTATTGTTTTTGAGTTTGTTAATTTGATTGTATTCTCTCTTTAGAATAAAGACTTGGAGGTGATATCTGCAAGAAGTAAACTGGACAAAGTTTTACTTGCAATATATAAAAATATCTAAAAATGGACTACAGAAGGCAAGAATTTTAATGAAAAAGGACAAATAAAACATAATAGTTATAAATGAATAAAATTATGAATAAATAACAGAAATAATCTCTTTTATTTAATACATAGGTAAATTATGTTTTGTGGTTTATATTTTTTCACCAACACGTTAAATATCTAATAACATCTGTTGTTATCAAGGGTTCAAGGAAATCTGATTTTAGGTGTATTCAAAGTATGGTTTTTTGATACCATCATAGTGATACTGAAAAGAACACGATTGAAATAATGTACATTATTTGTTCTAGTAAGTCTATTTTTATTAATAATTTGTTATTAATCAAAAACACTAACAAGCCTGAAGAAAAATGCTTATTGCAAATTTACAATGACAAAATTTTATAAGTAATTCTAATGTCAGTCAATAGAGTAAGAGTCATACATGTATATATATATATATAAAAGTACATTCATGCCATTAAAAATAGTTAAGTAACTATTAAAAATAAATTAGTGCATATATGAAGACAATAAATATCAAAGTCAAGCTAAACAGTGTGAAAAGAAAATCCAAGTATAAAATAGAGGAGTCCTGATTATCTTTAGAAGCATATTCATTCAAAAAGTATATAATATAGAGGGATATATGCAGATACGCATTGTGTAACCACTTTAATAGGATCTATATCAAACAGCAAATAAATGTATGAAAAAACGTTCAACTTCACTGGTCATTTGAGAGATACAAATTAAAACAATGCTAAGATTCTGCCTCACTCCAGACAGAATGGTTATCTTCAAGAAATAAACCAGTAACAATTGCTCATGGGGCTGTAGGGTAAAAGAAGCCCTTCTCCACCGCTGTTGGGAGTGTAGACTGGTGCAGCCACTGTGGAAATCAGTCTGGAGATTCTCAAAAACCAAAGAATAGTTCTATTCCATCCAACTATTCCCCTTCTGGGTGTCTTCCCAGAAGAATATGAGCACCCATGTTTATAACAACCCAATTTATAATAGCAAAATCTTGGAAATAACCCAAATACCTGTCAACCAAGGAATGGATAAAGAAGATGTGGGATTTTTTTATAAAATGAAGTACTGCTCAGCCATAACGAAGAATAAGTTTGAGACATTTCTAGGTAAATAGATTCACTTTGAGACCATACCCTTAAGTGAAATAAATAAATATTCATTGTTCCTCTGGTGTGAGAAACTGAAAGTGAGATGAGAACCAAAACACATATTATATCTTGTGAAATAGGAAGAAACTGTTTAAAAGGCAAAGGGAGTGGGGGAAGAGAAAAGAAAAAATATGAGGAAAGAAAAGGATAAAATGAAAACAAAGTTTTGTAAATAAGGAAGGGAAGAGAGGTTGAGGGGACGGAAGGGAAGGGAAAAAAAGAGAAACTAACACACACCAGGCGCGGGTGGAAGTCTCCTGGGATGAGTGTGAGATATAGCTATATATCTCTACATTGCTACATATTAAATATAAGCTTTATCAATAAACTTATTTTTAATGTAACTTTTCTTCCTGACTCTTTTTAAACAATCAAGGTAGCCTTCTGGTTTATCCCTGTTTGTAAATCTGGGTTAAGAATAGTACCAACCATTGAGTTGGTTAGAGAATTATATTAAATAGTGTGT
Organism: Dinomys branickii; assembly: GCA_004027595.1. Taxonomy (NCBI): domain Eukaryota; kingdom Metazoa; phylum Chordata; class Mammalia; order Rodentia; family Dinomyidae; genus Dinomys; species Dinomys branickii. The sequence goes on from PVLD010000655.1 coordinate 143,951, forward strand.
ATTAGTGTAGGGCTTAGTGGCTAAGCTTACACAGAGCCCTGAAAATAATTATGAGCTACTGGGATTATTTTTTCCTCCTGAGATCCTATCTCTTTTTTATTCTAAAATATCTACATAGTATTTTCTTTCACATGTAAATTTTATATTAACCATTGGTATGAAGAATTTTAAAGTGGGTAGAATAGATTACCAGTATTTCCAAACATTCACCTGTCAAATGGCATTGTCCAAATAATGCTTGAAAGAGCGGCTGCATTTTCTTACTTTACAACAACCTTCCCCTTCCCATTCCATCGCGGCACTTTTAAGTGGCTGCCAGCACTACGCATATGGTAATGTTACACTCTTCTATTGTTTGAAGTCACTGTTGGACATAATCATAAATGTTTTAACCAGAAAGGAGAATACAGGCCTTGGCTCTAAATTTTTATCTCTCAGGAAGAACTGCAACATTTTATTTTCATTCTACTGCTTCTAGGCTTTAAGAGGAGATATGTGGCAGTTTAGTCAACTCAAAATGCCTTCGGGAATCCTGGCTTCCACACATTGATTCACTAATTCTTCTGGGAGTCATTCTACAATCCTCCAAAGAAATCAAGGTTGAGAATAGGTTTCCTCTTGCTTGGCAGATATTACAGAAACGAAAAGAAGTCATCTTTCTTTCGCTTTCTTTACTTATACAGAAAATTTCTTGCCTGTTCCCAAAGGAGTAACCCATTTCCCTACTGTAAGGGGAAAATCTAGGAAAGGGAGGTGTTCTGAAATGTACTCAGCTGCGTAAAATGTGTAAGTTAGAAGAACTATTTTTGACTATCAGTGTTTCCCTGGAAAGAGAGAATGTTATCCTCCATTTCTCATATGAACAGGTCTCAGACAAGATACAGATTTTCCTATCTCAACCCGAAATGTATCAGGGGCTGAAGGAGCCATTTATTAATTCTGTCCTCCTCCAGCCTCCCTAAACAATTACATGTTACTCATGATAATGTTGTGTTCTTGCGCTCGAATACTTGGTTTTAAAACACATATGAAATTCTGTTTGTGTAAGTTGTGAATATTTTTCTGTAAATGCTCATTTTTGCACTGGAGGGTTTCTTTCTCGCTTTGTGAGAAATTAATACTCAATATCATTTCACACAATTAAACAAGACTCAAATGTTGCAGTAACTTACACATCTGCTGCTCCTTTCCTACCAAGACTTTATAAGCTGAAAATGAGGAAGGTGTCAGTTTCTCTGCTCTGAAAAGAACGCATCCGGCTGTGATTTCAGCTGCATTTTACAACTAACTGTGTACTAGTGCATTCCACACTAGAACCCTGGATCAAATAATACTGAAAGATTAACTAAATTTAGAAAATAGATAGTATGGAAGAATATCTTCATTGTTTTCTTTCGAAATACAGCTACAAGTTGTTCTTACTCATAGTGAAATTCGAAGGTAGAACACTTTGGGACCTTGACAACTCTAGGCCAGGTATCTTTTGTCAGACATTGGTACTCAAAGGTGTTTTCTGTTTTGTCATGTGTTGGTGATTACGTTAGGACACATTCATTTTTATGTGAAAATATATTTTAATATGTCTTTGAGGTATTTTAATAGTCTGTGCTATTATATTATAAGCATATATCAATTTCCATAAGCTGTCTTTAAAATTTTGTGAAATGTAATTGCTCTAAGCAAAAAACCATTTTCAGATTCCTATTTCTAAAATTCAAAGCAAATACACAAAGTGTAGTATTTTGATTAATTCAGAGCACTTTATTCCTTTCAACATTCTTGTATATAGTAGGTAGGGATCATTTGTGTGTATATTTGTGTGTATATGTGTCCATTGGGTAATGGTATTGATATTTCTTACTATGAGACAGAGTCAAAATCTTTAAATGCCATTACCCAAAAAACAATAGTGCTAAACAGGTAGAACTTTGTGAGAATTTTCCCACATATGGGAGACGATCATTTGCATGTCTATAGTGTGTTTTTTAAATAACTGGAAGCAGCTAAGAGGGGAGTATGAGGATGCTGTGAAACAGAAAAGAACAGTATCAAAAGCACCACATACATCCGAGTGCATAGTGGGGTTTACCCTGAGAATATAAGCATGTCTTAAAATTTAAGTAATAAATATTCAATTCAGATCTTGGCTCCACAAGGAGGGGCCCTGGGCAAAGTTATTTACTGCAGTAGGTTTCACATCCTGATCTAAAAAATGAAGATGGAACTATCCCTTATCTTCTGGGACACTTAACATAATTAGGGTGTATAATTCTTACACTGCAGTTCATGCCTCATATGCAATAATTTTTCTCAACAGCCCTATTGGAAGGATTACAGTTTACACACAGACCTACACAGCTTTTTCTTTCGTTTTTGTCTAGTTTTGTATGCTAGTACTTAAGGTTATTTCCAAATCAGTACACTTTCAAGTAAAAAGTATCACTTTATCATCTTCAAAGAGACTTTTTTAATCTGTAAATTTCTATGCTTTTTTCCTAACTAAAATACTTGGCTGTAGTTTCAGTTTGCATAATATTTTGCTACAGAATATTAATAGGTGAAGTAGATAAATGTAATTTTATAATGCTTTTATACAGATGTAGCGTTGTGTTGTTTGCTTCTGAGTGGACTTAGATTTTTTTCTTGTAGTGAAGCCTTCATGTGCAGAACGTCCCTGCTCGCTTTGTTCTCTCTCTGCTCCTTCCCATCCTCCACCCTGCCCAGAGGGCGACCTAATTCACAGCTCAGGAGCCAAGTGTCTGTGACTGTTGTCTTTGCTCAGGCTCCTTCTGGTTAAAGACTTGAAAGAGGCAATAGGACAAGATAGGGTATTTCTTCCTCCTTCTCCGCTGGTGGAGCCTTGTTCATCAGAAGGGAATTTCTCTGTTTCAGATTCCACCAGTGAACTTCACTTCAGGTCTTCGGCACCTTGACTTTTTGCATCAACCTGAACAGATGTGATTAAGTGCTTTCTCTTTCCAACTTCGAAGTAAAGAAACCTAGAAAACAGGACATCGATGAGATTTACCAGACCCTATTTTTGGGAATAATTACAAAGGAAAGAGAAAGTGGAGAGATAGGAACAGATACAGATAGAAAATTCATTATTAAATTAAAATACTTTTCTGATTATAAAATTAACATACACTATTTCAAAATAGTACTATCAAAAGATCAAAAAATTTTGAATAGATTTTAAAAGTATCTGTATATTTACACAACTGACATTTTTAAAAAGTAAGACCATGTCATTTGACAGTTTCATAAGTTTCTTTTTTTGTTACTGTAAATTTGATGTTTTTATGTTAATACATACAAATAAATAGTACTGTTTTGAGAATTTTGTGTAATATTCCATGACTATAACATTTAACTACTCATTTACTTTAAAACATTTACCTATTAGCTAATGTTTAGAGATGGAAAACAATCTTTCTATCCATGTACAAAACTCTCTGTCAATCTCCCATTACTTCATTATATTCCACATTTTCCAACTCTCAAAAGTATCTAGCAATTATTGAATATTACTGATTTGATAATCATTATGTTAACAGCATTTTATATACATTAATTCCTATGATTATTAACAGTTTTATGAGACAAATACCAACATTAACAGCATTATGCCAACTAGAACAATCCAAAATCTATAAAGTTAAGTAATTTGTCAAAAGTCTAAAGAAAGTTGGAATTATAGCCAGGAACAAGATTCCATAAGCCTTGTGTATAATCATTTACCTTTCTTCTGTGGTATACAGATTTTACTTTTTATTTACATGTATTAATATTTTTAGAAACTTTGAATGACATTTTGATGAATAATCTGAATTCCATTTTATAGGAGCAATTAATTCATTTGTCCCTGTTCCCCAGTGCATTACCTATTATGTATACTTGGGAGGTAGCTACCTGATACACTCAAATTTCATAGCATTTTCCAAACAAAGTACAAGTCACTCTGTCTCCAAGACAACCTATATCATATGTTGCTTAAAATGGAAACAACAAAATTATTTTATCAAATGACTTTATGGATTCTGATTCTTCATATGAATGGCTGATGATGTGGAAGAGACAGTATCATTTCAGTATTCTGCCCAACACTTTTCTCTACAATAGCACAGAAGCCCAGAGGGATGTATTATAACCAACTGTAAGCATGTGTATGGCATAGTATAGTTATAGATATAGACATTTCATTCACTGAAAATTTGTGTGTGGAGATATTTCCTTTGTCATTACTTATTATTCTTTAGAAAAATATTGCAGCCTCATTATAGAGGGTTCAATTAGGATTAGAAATGAATGAGACCCAATTATTATTCCCAGGGTGAAGTGTTAATAAGGGAAAGTCAGTGGCAGCACTTCAATACCAACCTCCAGTTTGCTGTAAACCAGAGAGACCAGAGGCCAGCCCATCTAGTTAATTCTGACCGTGATCGAACATCAAAGGAAATAGTAAGCTTTGGGGGTATGAAACGATTACTGACACTAAGTGTACTGTGTAAGGAGGTGCACAGTAAATGTAAATGTAAAGGAGAGATACTGGAGGGAGAGGGAAATAGGCAGTGACTGTTGAGTGAGCAGAAAGTTTCAGTTGTACAAGATGAATGGCTTGTTTTGCAGTTCCTCTGTACAACACTTTACCCATAGTTCGTGACACTGCACTGTACACTTTAAGAAAAGGTGGGAAGAGAGATTTTATTCAGTCCTTGTACTACAACTTGAAATGAAAGGAAAAGAAAGAAAAATGTCTCTGAAAAGAGGAGCTAGTAAATATAAATTTCTTCCCAAGACCACTAAATTCATTCCTGTGACTTCCAGTCATCCTCAAGCGGTATATTCCACTGAATATATCCCAGTGATATATTCCCCATCTGCTTTAGTTTACATCAATTACACATCACCAGAAATGACTTCTCTGAGATGAAGGTAATAGAATCCCAAAAGAAATTCATGCAAAACCCCTCATTACTTATAGATAACTTTTTCCCAATATTTAACATTTCCCTTATCTTTCATTTGTTATGAAACATATTGATGGGATATCACTGAACATATTTAAAAAGTCACCCTTATGGTGCAACAGATCATGAAACAATAGGTTGTCATGGTGAAATATCATCAAAGAGAAAGTTAGAAAGTCATTTACCTTAATGTCTAATAGGCACCTGGGTCAAATAGCTTCATCTGTTAGCTTTGAGCATGATATATGGACTTAGTATCTGAAGGAGACCCAGAAACCAGATTCATAAGTAATGTCTCAGTATTCAGAACAATGCTGCAGAGCTTCTGAAAGTTTGGTGCAAATTTTGATGGATATAATTGAAAATTTAGATTTAATTTTCCTACAATTTGAAACTCATTAAACCTATTTATTCAGGTTACATATAAACATCAATTTTCTTGCAGTTATGAAATAATTTTATGTTTATTATACCTTAATTGTGGAAAACATTTTCATGTATCTAAACTTCACTGTCTTTTTGACTATTGAACATTCATTAAGTGATTTGCAGATCCAAAAGATGGATGTTTTATTAGGGATATGTTTTCTGCAGTACTTGTATATTATCCCAATGACTTTTACTTTCAGAAGACAGCAAATTTTATTCCAAAATAAATGTGGAGCATCATTTAACTGCGGCAGTGTTCTGTGTGGGAGAGAAGAGGCACTGTGGGGTTTAAAACAGTAGGAGAAAGTAAGCAATCTAACGTTGTTTTCAGATGGAAAGCCTTTCTCAACCACATTAACCAATAACCCTATAACCGCCAATAACCAATTTAATAACTGTAATGCCATTTATGAATACAAATCTTTAATATGACTATAAATCAGACTTGAGCCTTATAGTACCCAGATTCCTTCTTTACATAATAGTATATGGAAAAGTGAAACCTTAAGACAAAGTTTATAAATCTGTGACATTTACTATATATACATAATATACATAATGTATATATTAAAATTTATATTCATAACTGAGATTGACCAGGAACTATTTCTTAAGAACTCACTAATTCAAGGTATTTTATGATGTTCACTAATGCATAGAACCTATGATATACAAATTGTTTTCCTTAAAGATTAGAAGAAAGATGATTTTCTCTCTCATGTATAAATCATAATCCCTTTTTTTCCACACATGCTTTTACTTGGAAAGGTACAATGACATTTAATTATTCCATTGATAGATGTCAAACAAAATATTTGTCAAGGTACACATTTTCTAGTCAATTATAATCCTTAACAAAAATCAATAGTAAAACCTCTTCAATTCCAACATCCAAATACTAGTAGCTTTCCCTTTAAAAATATAAAAGGAATCTAGTGTCACTGTCTGATAAAAGGAAACAAGACACTGAGAAACAGCTGATTCTAAGACTGGAACAGAGAATCCACTGGATGTACCTGATGAATCTCATTCTTCAAGAATTAACGAAATGTGCAAAAATTGAAGCAGCTGGAGCTTATCAGAGAAGGAAACGAAATGAAAGATTTTCAATTTTTAGTAACATGTCATAGAGCAATTTGATAAAAAAAATACTGTAAAATTATTTTATAGTCCAGTGTATGAAACAAATCCATGAGGGCTTGCATAGGTGAGTAAATGATCAGATAAAGAAATAAGGGATATAAGATAAATGCTTTCAACCAAAGCAATCTCCACAATTTATATAAATACTTCTCCCTCAAAGAGAAGGAGCATAGCTTCACTTTCTTTAAGTGTAACCTGTAGAAAATGATCTGCTCCAAATCGTACTGCAAAGAAATGGAGAAAATCATGATAAACACTGCTTCATCGGAGGATAAAAGTTAGCACCAGCCGCTCTGGTGAGAGCTTCCTTCTTCAGCAGGATATGATAGGAATGGCACCTTCCCTCTTTGAGCTTCCTCCAAAAACCTCAGTCTAACCGGGATAAAAATATCCAATTAATCTAAATTGAGGGATGGTCTATAAATTTCTGACTAGTAGTACTCAATAATTTCAAGGTCAGTAAAATCAAGAAAATTCTGAGACTCTGTCTCTGCAAACAGGAGTCTAAGGAGACATATCAAGTGTAACATGGTATAATGTGGGATTCTGGAATAGAAAAAAGAAATAGAAAAAAATGAAAAATAGAAAAAAGAAAAAACATCAAGTACAAATGAAGGAAAGAGACTAAAACAGAGTATTGATTGAATAATAACACACCAGTATCAATTCACTCTTTTGACAAACTCTAGTCATGTAAAATGTTAGGAATGAGGAGAACTAGGTTAGTTGGTAACATATCAAGTCTCTATTCTTTTTGCAAAGTTCTGTAAGTCTAAACCTATTCTCAAATTAAGAATTTATTTTGAAATTACTTATAAAAAGATCCTGAAGCTATAATCTAAGGAAATCTATAGAAGTCCTAACGACAAATAAAAAAAGGCAACATCTGCTGCTCATAACTGCTCATCTGTTGAATTACTATGTTTTCTTCTCAGTTATTTTTGATGGATAGTCTACACATTTGTTCATATTTTGTCTCCTTCAAGGTTAAGCTGCTAAAGTTCACGCATCAGCTTTAAGTTAGTACTGCCCTTTCCTGATTAAAAAATAGGGTAGCAATTGTTTTGCAATAAAGAATGAGATTTTACTATACTTTTTGGGGAAATGACTTTGTAAACAAAGAAGTATTTAAAAGTCTTAGGTAGATGAGGCAGAGTAATCTTAGTAAAGGTAGAGGAAAATTTTTTTAATTTTCTTTATTCTTTCTTTCTATTTTTTTCATTTCTCGCATTTTAACAACAGATCTGAGTTCCAATGAAGAAAAATTAGGGTTTCCAAAGAAAGATATGGTTAGCAGTATCCTTGGGAAATAAAGCGTAGGCACCTTTGGATTTTATTGTTTTTAACACTTCAGTTTTACAAGAAAAGTAAAATTAAAAATGACACTTCTTCAGGCAAGAATAGGAGAGACAGATGGTTTATAAAAAGGTAAAGGATATAATTAACAGGTCTGAAATTATATCATAGTATGGTCTGTTAGCAATTCAGAAGCTAAGGAGGCAGCAGCCAGGACTGATTTAGATTTGTTAATAAGACATCCTTTCTTTTTTGCCTATATCTTACATTCTTAGTCACTGTAACTACCTGTCTTTTCAAGTGTCTACAAATGAATTTGACTAAGGAGCAGAACTCACCTTTTCTGCAGTATGCGTTAGCTCTTTTAACGTGGAAATTCTTCAGAAATACAGTTTGAAAATTTTGGGCAAAAATCTCATGCAAAAAGTGTTACAAGAATTAGACACTACACCAGGTTTGGTGGCACATGCCTATAATCTCAGTACTCGGGAGGCTAAGGCAGGAGAGTTGTTGCGAGTTTGAGATCAGCCTGAGCTACAAAGTGAGCTCAAGACCAGCCTGAATGGCACATAGTGAGACCCTGTCTCAAAAAGACCAAAAAATAAAAATAATAAAGAAAAAGAATTGGACACTAGTAAGGCAGAGGCCATTCTTCTGGAAAATGTTTATGCACTACTACTCATTATATTTTCTTTCCAGAAAATGTAAATTTGTGTAATCTCCATGTTCAAAAAATGACCAGTACTTAGACATTAAACTTATACATTAGACAAGAATTCTTCCGTATGATCTACTCTTATTTACCACTGTGAATATTCATATTTTTATTGTCATGTTGAAATATATAAACTATGTTGTGCATTACATATCTAAAATCTTAAGAGAAATGCAGTTATATTTGAAGGAGATGATGAAAGAAATTTGTTTTATCTCCATGTTGACCTTAGAAATAAGTAATAATGAAAAATAATTTCTGAGTAATAAAGAGGAGTTTTTATAGAATATACAGTACTTTTACACATACAGCTTTATTTTCATTTCTTTGATTGAATTCAAAGGAGTTTTAAAATTATCTCCAAGTCATTATATTTGTGAAATGTCATTTATCATCCAATATGGAAGTCACCCTATGTGAGAGAAGTTTCTTCTGAAAGCTATTTTTTTAATTATTGGTCTTCATATTTTACAATATTAATCTTTTTTAAAATTTTATTTTAGAGAGAAAAAACAGAATTTCAAAACAAGATAATAAGAGAGGAACAATCCCCAAAACATTAAATATTGTTATCTTTAGTTACTCAGAGTACAAGATAGGAACATTAAATTGTCCCACCAATATTAGCACAAAATTTTCTTTTCAGTGAACTAAGAGAAAGTACTAGTATAATTATCTTTGTGTGTGTGTGTTACCTGGAATCAAACTTGAGACCTCACATTCCCCAGACAGGTGCTATGCCACTGAGCTTTATCTCCAATCAACTAATCTAGCTATCTGTCTGTCTGTCTATCTGTCTATCTAAATTGTTCTCTTCCCTTTATTCATTTTCCTTTCCTCCACCCCAATTTCTCTTTCCTTTTGAACAATTTTCACATATATCTCTATTATATGATATTTTTAATTCTTCTGGGAAGATACCTAGATGAATAACAGCTGAGTCAAATGGGGTATAATATTAATCTGGATGATAAAACTTAGATAAAATATAAAAATTATTGTGTCAGTTACCTAAATATTAGGAAGATATCTTCAAGAGACTTTTATCAATTCCTACAAAAGGTGGTCAATAATCATATTAATTTTAGAAATGTCACCTAAAATAGTCTTCTCTCAGTTTCTTTCCTCTGGCTTAGGAAAGGTTCTGACAAGCCCTGAAGAAAGGCTAGCTGCCAAAAATATTTTGAGAGATGTAGGAGAAAGTCTTCTGAAGCAAACAGCATCCAAGCTATAAAGAATCTTTTATACTTTGTGAAAATATGTGAAACTTTTCCAAATTTCTTTCTAGAATGATCACTTTAGTAGCAATGAGAATGGTAGCAAACCCATTTGGGATAGTTTTTCACTAACAAAAGTAAAAATTAAGCTAGAAAAAATATTTGATATTATATTAGAAGAAGATGGATAAAATGTACTGCAGGTGACTGTCAAGATTTGAAGATCAGCTGGATGTTAGCAGATTAGAATGCATGAGTGAATCAAGTGCATGGGTTAGGCACAGTGAGCATGAGGACAAGTCATTAAGATCAGCCACACGCAGGGAGGCATACAGTAGAGAATGCTGCATGCAGGTGGACTCAAGGAAGACACCACTGATGTACATTTGGGTTTAGAACCTTGGAATTCAAGAAAATACATACACTACAGACCTACAGCAATTATGCGTTAAAGATATAAGAATGGAGATCGTAACTCAGAGTTGTTGGCTGGAGTGTGAAATACAGCAATAAACAACAACAACTGGAATTAAATGACTTAATAGCCAGACAGAGAGACATCTGAGTGTGGAGGGATAGATGTTAAACGTGGAAAGAGTACTGAGAAAGAGAAAATTCATTTCTATAGAAAACATCCAGAAATATATGTATGAAATAGCGTGCATTGAATTCAACAATGAACCCATGGTTAGTGACTGTGGGTAGCAACATTTCAGTGAAACAGTAAGGGAAATACAGATAAAGAGATACGGCAGGAGATCTGGAAGTGGATATAGCAAATACAAACAATCATTTCCAGAAATTAATTTTGACAGGAAGTAGTGCCAAGATACTACCAGAGAGATAGAGGTAGAGAACATAATTTTGTTTTTTTCCTTCATTTTGAAGGTGGAAGGGGTTTAATAAAAGGGAAAAACACTGAAATTCAGGTGAAGAGATGGCTGGCTAATTCATATTCTTGAGGCAGGAAGAGATTATATCTAGAGAGATTCATCTTTTGCAATGACTAAGGGAAAATGAGAATGATGAAAATGCATATAGATAACTCGGTAAGTTTAAATAAGGAAAATTGAGAGAGTTTCCATCTGTTCGATTTTATAGTCTCTTTGAAGCAGAAGACAAATTCTTTGAGTATGAAAAAAAATTTAAATCACAGGGACTTCAGGAAAGTTGTGAAGTTTGTAGGAATATCTCCATGAGAAATAGCGAGACAGTGGCTAGGGGTGTGTCAGGTTGTAAAGGATCCAAATGAGTGGAGAACAATGAATTTGTATTGATGTCATGTCATTTGGTTGCCTAATTTTCTCCATAAGAAAGCAGCAGTCTGCACACATGAACAAGCCGATCGACCCAGGTCAAGGTAGAAAGGGGTTGAGTGTTTCAGGGAGTTCCTCAAAATGACAGAATGGGGGAAGATAGGAAAAACCTGATACAGGAGGAAGAAAGCTTACAGCTCAAGTAAATTCAGTAGTATACGCTAGTGGAAGCAAGGAGATGACAAAGGTAATGTAAGAAGCTACAGAGTACGGTCTGCTTCCTCTGATGCCTGATCCTGAAGATGATGTCTGAAGGTTCAGGCAGACACGTTACTGAGTGGTACTGTGGGCGGACATAATGTTGAAGTGTTTTATGAATGCTATAGCTGTCTTGCATTAGAACAGGATGATCTTAAAAAGAATAGTTGAAAGTCAGATGACAAATAATTGAGGAGCTGTGGCAAAATATAGGAAGCAGAGTGGTAGATGGTAAGTAGGAAAAAGAGATGGAAAGTAATCTACCTGCATAAGGAGACATCAAATACATAGGAAATGCTACCCAAACGTAGAGCGCTATGATGAAAGCTGGGGGGAGAGGAGATTGTGAGGCGGCCGGGTGATAAGAGAATCAGGGGCCCTCTAGAAAGAACCAGCAAGTTAAGGCAAGAAATCAGAGGCTTTCTGAGGCACAGAGAAACAAGAGTCCCAGGGGAGAAGACAGACAGGAGTAAGGTGAGAAGAGAGAGGACGGCGTATGTTTTCAAACCTTTTCAGAGGCTTTCAGTTTATGTAGTGACTAGAAAGGAGGGCATTAACTTACTCTGAGTTTTGAAAGAGAACTCACGAGTTATATAATGAGCTGGGACCCCAGGGACTGAGGGGAGACAGAGATTAGAAGGCATAGTGCTGTCCTCGCTCGCAGCTGACCCACTGACATACTACTGCTTCCAGATTCCGGTTGTCACCATTGGGTTCTTGCTGGCTATGATTTGGCTGCTTGCCTACAATTCACAGCTCCACTTCTTCCTGCCTGTTGAATACACATCTCCCAATTCTGTTTCCTCTCGTATCTGCTGTCTGTAGGAATCAGTGCAAACACAGCCAAAAAGTACGTGGTCATGTGTGAAAGAACCCTTTAAAGGTAATGTCTGTCCAACAGCATCCACTTTTAAACATTTTGCTCATAAATTCTCCTGGGAAACTAAGATCTAATACTTGCAGATCTGTAGAAAGATGAAAAAGAAGACGCATAGCATTAAAATGTTCTATTCCTAAAGCAAGTGCCCAGGTCCTAAATTTATCTATACATTTTCTTCTTATTTTAACAACTATTACCAAAAGCAAGTTTAACCTGTCCCTGCAGCAGCCATCAAATTATCTTCCTTCTGCCCATAAGTAGAAGAACAAGTGCAGAAGGATCCAGTCATAAATGAGAAGAATGGTTAGGGAAGGGCTGGACTGGTGTTGAATCTCCCCTAACTTGAGAAAAAAGCTGGCTTCATCTGATCAAAAGTGGACCAGGGAATAAAGACCAGAAAGTGTACAAAGGAACAAAATCAGCAGAACCAACATAAACTCTAATTAGAGGCAATTTAAACATTCATTATGAATGAACACAGCACAGTCAACTGAATCTTACCTTCAGTGAGCGGCTGTTTATCTTCTTACTCTGTCTGGTATATGTCTCAGCACCACCTAGGTGAGTGATTTTCTCTGTATTTGCATCTATTATGAAGTGAATATCACACTGAAAAGAATGTTATAAAAATGAGTAACTGTTAGAAAGATGATGATATATTATTTTGGTAATGCACTCGAAAAAAATCTCTTTAAAGTAAAAATGTTATGTGTAAGGAGGGCCATTTCTATATTAGCTCTCTAATATTCTACATTGTGCTAATGTTGGTTTCTTCTTACTAGTTTTATCCCCCCTCATAAAAACCATAGCCATAGGATCTATAGGGTTATCAAATTTTTACCATAATAACAAAATCAAAATCATAACAATGTATACTTTTAATAAGTATTTTATTTGCAAAGGTTGTATCATGTGATCTTCCCAAATGCCTGTGACTTTGAGAAGGCTGGTAATTTATCTATATTTCAGAAAGAACAATAGAATCTTAGTGGAGTTTAGAGTTGCTGTGGTCCAAATATGTTTGTCTCCACCCAGATTCCTGCGTGGAAACCTAACCCCTAATGAAAATCTACTAAGTCGGCCCTTGGGAGGGGATGAGATCATGCATGTGATTGACATCCTCCTAAAGAGGACCAGGCAAGCTGCTTGACCTCTTCCTGCCACGTGAAGATGTAGCAGGCGGACAACCCTCGACAGACCCCTAACCTGTTAACCCTTTGATCTTGGCCTTCTCTCCCTCCCTAGCTAAGATTTAAAAAAATGCTGTTGTTTCTTTATAAACTACTCAGTTTATGGCATTTCACTATACATCTCAAATAGACTAAGGCAGGGATCTTTCCTTCAGTGTCATAACTCTTCAATGTCATACTTAAAAATGAAACCAACACAACTTTAACTCCCCCCAAAAGCAAATCGCAGGAGGTGTGGTGCACGCCTTGCCATTGTGTGTGTGAGATGGGGGGGCAGCTGACTGACAGCTCCACTATCAATTTCACATGTACCTTGTGAAAATGTAGCAATCCTACCTGATACACCTGCTCCTGACCACATTTTCTGCACTGTCTTCACTTGCAGGACGATGGGCAAGTCACTTTGCCTTCCAATACTTAAATCTCCTACCTAGAAATTACGGATACTAATGTTATTTGCTTTGTAAGGGTTGTGAAGGTGAAATAATGCAATGAATGTAACTAGGCAGCGGTAGAAAGGACCAAAGACACCCTCCCAAATGCCATCATGCTATTTTTTTTCTCCTGTGCAGCTCAAGGATAAAATCAGAGAAGCTGTAAATTCCTCATAGGTATTTACTCACGTGTTTATTGCATGTCTATGATATACGAAGCACTATTTGGTATTGGGAAAAAAAGAACGTAAAGGCAGCAAGTACATAAAGGTAGTGAGTGCTTTCAGACCCAAAAAGAATGAACTACTCATATAAATTAATATTTACTGGGTGAACTTTAGTCATTAAGACAGAAACAGAACAGAGGGGATGGTACAGATCAAGCGCAGGTGGTCAGGAAAGGTGTGGAGGTTTAGGAAACATTTCTGAGAACAGCCCATTATAGCCGGGAGGAACAGGAGCTGAGGCAATGAAACGGGACCCACCTCAGTGCGGGTGTAAGACTAGAAGCCTTGGAGCGTGTCTGCACAGCGAGGGTGATAAATAAGGACCCAAGAGGAGAAGCATTCATAAGCAGACAAGAAGATAAATTCTTGAATCAGAAAAGTTATATGTGTCTCTCCTTTTCTCCCTCCCTTCATTTCTTCCTTCTTTCCTATTTTTCCCCCATTCCTTCCTTTTCGCCTCTCCCTCCTCCTCTTCCTCTCTGTATTTCCTCCTATTTTCCCCTTACTTCCTTTCTTCCTTCTTGTTTTTAACTTTCTCCTGGCATCCGTCACCAACCCTCAGACATTCCATGTTTGTAGTACAAGTGTGCTAAACACAGGGCCTGGGTAGCTCATGTCCTATCAGTATCTGCTCCATAGATTAGTTTAAAACGAAACACAGCAAGTTCTGAGTAAATGAAATCTCTATAGAATCGCCTGACCATCTCTGTCTGTAAAAGCAATGCAGTGCCCTATTAGAGGCTATGAAATCAACATATAAAAGGACAACATGCAAATCACTTAAACAAATTCACTCTTCACGTGCCAGGCCTCCCATTGGCTTTTTTTCCTCCCTATTTGGATGTAGGTAACTCTGGCTGTGCACCTGATTTAAAAAGCTTCCCTTGGCAAGCAGAGAGGTGAGCCTTTATGGATAGTGTGAACAGTTCTGCAGAAGTGTGCGCTCTTCCCTTCCACTCCGGGCCTCCTGTGGACCTCTCTCGGGGTCAGTAGTCTCATGTTTTCTCAACACAGAGCCTCAGGCATGGGGGTAGGGTGCTGTCCTAGTGCGCATAAGGTCCTGGGTTCAGTCCGCCACAGAAGGAAAGAAAACAATCAATAATGCAGCCTGCAGGTACACATACACACACACTGTAATATTACATTCCCTGTGACTTGATTTTCTGGGAAATTAGTTTCCAAATCCTCTATTTTTAGTGATTTTTTTCCTCCGTTAGTTGAACAAATCATGATATTTGCTTGCAGCTCTCACGGTTACCCATAAAGAACACCACTTACTCATTTAGCAAAAATGTTTGAGCAACGCTGTGCAGGGCTACTGTGTGTTTTTTCTGCTGATAGAGGCAGAGAGTGATATGCTGATTGAAACAACTGGAAAAACAGATTGCTGAATTAGGAGTGAATACATAATCAGATGCACCCGCCAACAATTGGTTGGAATTAGAAGCATTTAAGTTGGTACATAATCAAATATTGCCTGGAAGTGCTACGGCAAGCTTATTTTATGCTAAATAGATTTTTATGGAAGGGTAATAAAGGAGGAAATCTGCCTGCTAATTTGATTAAAAACATGATGAATCTTTGTTATTTCAGCTATTAAGACTCCAAATAGGAGGAGGCTAATTAGAAAGAAAAGTAGGAATTAATTTCATATTTCAGATCTATTATCAAACATTGCATAGTTTCAAGGTGAAATTATTCATAACAACTGAAGATGCATTTTCATAATAACCCTCAGAAAATAATGTATTTGTAAGTGTTCTTTCTCCACTAAATTTTTATTTGTATTCACACACACCTGCAGTGCATGATGATGACATCCATCGTGGGGAGTTGGCATGTGTGCGTCACACGCCTCCATTCCATGTTCCCCCTCCCCACCCCTCCCTACCCCTTGTTCAACAGCTCACTCTCTTCACACACAAGATCTATTTAAAGTGAAAAAGTACTGTATCATCAGTATTTATAGGATGCATAAAGTCATTTATTAATTATATAAGGCCATTTTACAGAAAATAAAACAAATAATTCCACTTGCAGAAAGCCGTTCTCAGAACACAAAGGCAGAGAGAGAGTCCCGTAATGTAAGGACTGTCTCCCTTAGCTGCCTACATCATTGAGTGTCTTTATCATATTGCAGCGAGGAGCTGACACAGCTTCATATATATCCATCCATCAGACAGGTACGCACTAGGCACCACTGTGTGCCAGGCTGTGTTCCAGGCAGGACGTACTACAGAGATTGGAGGATGCAAAACTCACTCCTGTTAAGGATCTTGTTTTCCATTACAAAACTGACAATAGAAAAACTGAGTGAATGTAGTATATAATATGTTAGCTAGCAAGAAATGCTGGAGAGCATAACTGTGAAGGAAATATGAGGTGAGGGGTAGGCCTGAATTTGAGACAGAGAGGTTAGAGTGGGTCTCCCTGACGACAGCTTCTCGTGAACTTTGAGTGCTGTGAAGGAGCTGACTCTGAAGGAACTCTGTGGAAAGATATACTGGAGCCCCAGGGCTGGATGTGCGGGGCTTGTTGGAGTTACAGTAACAAAACTGGTGTTGATATCATAAATCAAAAGACTAGTAGAACAGGGCAAGTGCTGGAGTGTAGGTCACAACATCATATGTAGTAAGGTTTGTGAGTTTTGTGTTTTGGGGGAGGGTCTTTTTGAGACAGGGTCTTGCTGTGCAGGATAGTCTGGCCTTGAACTCATTTTGTAGCCTAGGCAGGCATGGAATTCACAGCAATCCTCCTGCCTCAGCCTTCCAAGTTTTGATACGATAGGTGTGCACCACCACATCCAGTGATTTTGCCCTTTTATCAAAGTAAAATGGGAGATACTGGCTGGGTTTTAGCAAAAGAGGAAAAAAACCTACCTTATTTCATTAGATGTGAGCTTCTTAGTATCAGCAGCTTTTGGGGGCATGGAGTTTAATTTCCTAATAGATCTAACAAAATTCCTCTTATATAGGGTTTAAAGAGGTGTGTTCAAATAAAGCGTAATCCCAAAGATGGCTTCAATTCCATCTATTTATATTCGTCACTCTATTTAATAAACAACATGGGAAAGTATTTTTTAGTACTTGTATGCAGAGCATAATGAATATTTTCATGATGGGGGATTTTTGTATGCACATAACACATATCAATTTTTTTAAAATCCCTGTCCTCTTCCCTCCCTGTAACACTTTCCCCTCCCCATTGACAAAAGCTCTATTTCCATTTTTTTCTCTTCAATTTTTTTTTTCCTTTAACTATCCATTCCCTTCCTTTCCTCTCTCTCCCCAAATGTTCCCCCTCATGTTTGAACAGGTTTTTCTAACTCCCTCATATTTATCTTCCATCCTGCTAGTTAGTTATACTTTGGCTTTCTCACACAAGAGAAACAGCACAATATTTAAATGTGTGTGTTTGATTTATTTCACTCAGGATTATGGTCTCTAGGTGCATCCATTTACCTAAAAACATCTCAAGTTAGTCTTTTTTTATGGCAGATTAGTATTTTTGTATATATAAGCACCACATTTTCTTTATCCATTCTTCTGTTGAAAGGAATATGTGCTGTTTACAAGATTTAGCTGCTAGAAATAATAAATAATGATAATAAATAATATATAAACTAAATAAAAAATAAATAATAATAATAAATAAATATCACATGTATCGCTGTGGTATGATGACCGTTACCTGTCAGGAAGATACCTACAAGAGGAATAGCTGGATCACACTGAACCTCTAGTTTTAGTTTTAAGAATATTTGTACTGATTTTACCAGTGGTTGTACCAATTTACATTCCCACCAGCAAAGGAGAAAGGTCCTTTTTCTACACAGTCTTTCCAGCAACTGCTACTGGTTCATTTCCCAATGATAGTCACTCTTCCTGGAGCGAGAAGGAATGTCAGTGTTGCTACAATTTCAATTTCTGAAATGGCCAGTGATATGGAACATGTTCACATGTATTTATTGATCATTTGTACTTCATTTGAGAATTGTCTATTCATTTCAGATGCCCATTTTTGGACTGGGTCATTAAATTTGAGGGGTCTCATTTTTTTGAGTTCTTTATATATTCCAGATATTAGTCCTCTCTCTGAGCAGGAGCTGGCAATTTTTGCCCCGTTCTGCAGGTTGTTTCTTCACTCTATTTATACTTTCCTTCACTACTGAGAAGCTTTTTAATTTGGTGTGATCATATTTGTTGATTTTGTAATATATCCTGTACAGTCAGGTGTTGTTCATGTCTTTGCCTATACCTATATCTTCAAGAGTTTTACCTATCTATTTTTCCAGTAGATTAAGTGTTTCTGTGTTAATATTTATATTTTTGTCCATTTTGATATTAGTTTAGTGCACAATGAAAGATATGGATCTAGGTTCATTCTTCAGGATATGTATAGCCAGGTTTTCTGGCACCATTTGTTAAAGGAAAGCTATCTTTGCTTCAAAGAAGATATTTGGTCCCTATGTCAAAGATAATGTAGCTGAGAATGCCTGGAGTTGTTTCTGCATATTCTCTTCTGTTCCAGTGATTTTAAACTCTGCTTTTTCTTTTTATTAATACCATGCTTTTTTCATCACTGTAGCTTTATAGTATATCTGGAAGCCCAGGACTGTGATTCCCCATACCTTGTCCTTGTTGCCAGAAAATGTTTTCACTACTCTAGGTCTCACTGATTCCATATCAATTTTAACTTTATTTTCTCTGGGTCTGTGAAGAATGATATTGGTATTTTGATTTGGTATTACATTGAATTTGTGTAACAACTTTGGAAATATGGCCATTTTCAGTGTATCAGTACTGCCTATCTAGGAACAGGGTATATCTAGAAAATTATTTATTAATGACACTCTTTTGTCTTCCACACTAAATCTAAATTATGGCTCCAATCATAGAAATAATAAATTCGCAAGATACAATGAATGATGAGTTATATCCTTTGACTCCAGTGTAAATTCTTATGTTTCCTGAGAATTAGCGAGTTTAGCATTAGTTAATAAAATTAACTTCATGCATATTACAAATATTCTTTGCCTCTTTTGCTTTAAAGTTATATTTAAAAAGAAATAAACTCATCCTGGCAGGTCACTTTTTCAAGAAATAAGCCAGAGATATGTATGCACGTTCTCACTCGCTTCCATGTTACCATTAAACAGCATTATTACTCTGTGAAAGTTTTGTTTTACTATAAAATGATTGATTTTACAACAATAAATTTAAAATCAGTTTTAAATTTAATTCACAGGAAACACTCTGGAGCCAGCAAAACATGCTCACGGGTCTGTTCCAGCCATGGTTTTACTGCCAAGAATTGACAAGTCCAATTGTGTAACACTAAATTTGGAACTAAAAATTCTGTCCTCGAGTACCCATAACTTAATCAAGCTTGCTTTAGCTCCCTCATTATTTTATAATGAAATATAAAATATCTTATAAGAAAGTGCCTCTCTTCTAGAAATTAAATTGAGAACAAAGAATTCACAGGCCGCAGAGTAACAATAAATGGAAACACAGTTACCCACTCACACAGGAGATTATACTTCTCCCCTTTTTAAAAAATTCAATGTCAGAGTAGTACCACTTGTGCAAGTATGTCTTCTCTTTAAATATGTCCAACTGTGGAATATAAAAATAATACCACTGTTGGTGCTCTATCTGAATAAAACTAAGTTTCATGAAAGTTAAAATTAATGTCAGATGTTAGCCTTCTCCAGAACCTAGCAGCAGTATGCACATTAGCCACAGGTACCAGCCAAAGTCAATATTTTTTAACTCTCCCTCCTCTCTGTGCTAACTGAAATGATAAAGACCCCAAGAGGTTAGCAAGCAATCATCTCATAGAAGACATTGAAGCATGCTTGGGAGTGACTTTCCAAGATGGCTTGGACTTGCATAGCTAATCCATAGGAGTTCTTTGAAAATATCATGGCCATTTACATAAAAGATGATCAGAGACTGGGATATGGTTAATACTTTAGGGAAAAATAAGTACACTTGCTATGGCTCCATAACAGAAATAAAGGTAAAAGGATGACTAAACATGTGATAAAAATCATCAAAGGGAAAATTATTTTTAAAGACAGCTACAATGAAAAGCCATTAAAATAAACATTTATCTTGAAAAAACTAGTTCAGTAGCCCACATGCAATTAACTGAAACCAGTTCTTCATAACATTTTCAACAGGCCAAATATCTCATAGAATATTTTCTAAGTACTTATTGTATTACATGAATCACTAAGCTCAGTAAAAGTCTAGGTTCAAGTTACAGTAAATGATTAAATGATCTTGGCAATGAACCACTCTGGATCTCAGATTCTTACCTAGGGAAGGGGAATTAGGATGATCATCAAGTTTATTCTTATTTCCAAAATTATTTTATTCTAAAAGGTCTATAGAGCTCAGGGGAATTTGGAAAAGAGAAGCCAGTTAACAACCATCACCAAAAACCAGCAGTCAAAACAAATAATCTGATTACCAAACCAGTTCTTCCATTAATGTGGGCAGTTACATTGAATGAGTCCCCAGCCATGCCTCAGGCCGACTCAGACTGCTGGCTTTTTCAAGTTTTATGGTTTTGCTTCAATAAAAGTTGCATAGTAGCATAAGAAATGTGCCATGAAGACTGTCTATGCCTGAATTTTCAATCTCTTACATTGACTCGCTGACAACAATTAAATATTCCAAAGCCCAAAGTGGCCTTTGAGATGCTTGAGTTGTTATAATTTTATAACTACTGTAATATATATTTTGTAACACAATTGAAGCAAGCATAAAAATGAGAAAGTATGCATAGCATCAATAAATGAAAATTTCAACAAATGCACAGTCGATTTTGAGTCTATACAAACAAAACGTTCTTTAGCTGCTCTTACGTGGTTGTGGTTGCAATTTTGGGCTCTTAGACTTTGAACTAGTTTCAAGGATAGACTGCTTTCATTATGTAATTCCCTAACAGAGTCCTACTGAGTCAGTACTGTGTGCATTTTGTTAAATTAAATTCAATTCTTCCATCATCAGAGTGCATTTGTGTTAATGAGGGACAAGAATACTAATTTAGATGACAGATAGCTGACTTCAAGACCAAGAAAAAAAAACCTGTTGCAAACTACAGTGGAACATTCTGAGGATTTAAAATTTATTTCTCTGTGGTGTTTATCCCAAAATAGGCAAGTATGTAGAATACTTGAAACAAGTGTTTTTTTCATATGACCCTTCTGACAAACACTCATTTCAGTAAGTCAAAGAAAGCATCGAGTATGTTATCAACATCAAGCAAAATTAAATCATTTATACTTGTCAGCAGAGACAATAATAAACTTTAAAGAAATATGAACATCGATAGAAAAAATACAGGTCTAATGTCCACCAAAAGAAACCATTTTTACCTGAATTTTTAATACATATTTCTAGGGCAAAAGATTAAGCTTTTTCCAGCTTGGTACCTTGGTTTCCGCGGAGCTAAGTACAAATCCAAGAACAATAACTCAAAAGGCAAATATGTGCCAGGCATGGTGTGGCACACCTGTCATCCCAGTACTCCGGAGGCTGAAGCAGGAGGATCATTGAGAGTTCGAGACCAGCCTGGGCTACAAAGTGAGCTCAAGGACAGCCTGAACTGCGTAGCAAGACCCTGCCTCAAAAAGACAAGAGAGAGAGAGAGAGAGAGAGAGAGAGAGAGAGAGAATGGTATAGACTTTTGAATAAAGTCTATAAAAATTCAGTAGAAGTGATTCCAGATGGAGCAATCAGGGATCAGGCAACTAATTGTAAACAAAATGGCATTTTTGTTAGACCTGGACTTTAAAATATGGAAATTAAAGAGGGGATGATTCCAGCATTCCAAGTACTGTGTGAAACTTACAGGAAAAGTATGAGCAAGGGGCATATGAGGCACATACTGGAAAGAAGACTTTGCTTTCCCAGAGTCTCTGGTGTGTACGAGAGAAATTTGGTAATAAGGCACTAGACAGAGGACAGTCTGGATGCATGACATGGACCATAGTTGTCAAACCTGGAAGGGCCTTTGAGAGATTCAAGAAGGGGATGAGAAAAGAAGAGCTGTGCTTTATGAGATTTATTCTGGGAACATAGGTAGGATGGATCACAGGAAGATATGCTGGCTCAATACCCCTCTACGGTATAGAGAAGTAACCCTGAGTAATCATTCATGTGCTGCTGAAAACCAGCCTGTGACCCACCTGCAGCACATGAGATGAAGTCATCCTGCCTTTTTCCGGAATACCTTGGATCTCCAAATAGTTAAAATCTCCCTATACATGAGCTGTGCAGAAATGGCCTGGTAGAAATCTTAATAAAACACACATATAATGCCCTAAAACTGGAAGTAGGAGCAAAATAACACTGTAACACTCCCACTTTGTTCTTCTTTTAGGTTTTGAAGTTTCATAATAGCTGGTTACTTAATTTATCTGGAGATTTGAGTTACGCCACCGGTACCAGCTTCCTAATTGTTTTTATCAATGTGGCTACAGAAAGGAAAAGTGTGATTCCATAACTTAGGTTTGCAGATAGCAAAAAGGATGATAATTGGTATTTAAGCAATGATTTCCAAAGCCAATAGATTTGATAACAGCAAGAAAAAATCTTTTCACGGAAAGTCATTTTGGAGGTTAAAGTAAGTGCTAAATTTACAAGATAAAGGAAAGGGATGAGAGCCCTGTTTGAAGCTTACATGGTTTGATTAAACTTGATAGTCTTGTTATCCTTAGAGAAACCTACTTCAAGATGAGCCGAATTCCATGGGGCAGGCCATTGTAATTACGTATAATAGAATTTTTTTTCGAAACTATGTTATAACATCTGAAGGAAATTATCTCATTTTAACAGAGAGAAAAGAAAATCTGTTCAAGAGAATGGAAGAAGTTATACTTGCCTTTCTTATCTTTACTGCCTAAGGTGAAGTGAAATTGTTTGCCTATTATCAGACCAAGAGCAGACACATTTAAGGAGACCAGCCTCCCTTAAAGATTGCATCAAACAAAGACATCAGTCTTGTCTTCCTGGTTGCTTCAGGATACTGTAAGTGAATGCTCAGCACGTCCGTGTGCTGGTTTCCCAAAGTTATACCAAAAAAAAAAGTCCCCTAAATTCTCAAGAGACACAAAGATATAAACGGAGCTTTATCATCTACAGATTCCCTGTCCTCAGCTCTCATGAGCTTTGATTTCCAACTAGGATATTTTGGACCTAAAGAATATTTTACCCTTTTTCTTTTTCCAGGAACCAGCCGTCCATGTAAAAGGAGTTACATAATAAAGACATAGCTGTGAGCTTCTGAACTATTTTAAGTCAGGAGAGGCTGCTTCTTATCTTAAAACAGTCTCTGTTCCTGCCTTTACGTAGGCAGAGATCAGCACTAGATTTTCAGGAAGCCGCAGAGAAGAAGGCTGCCTTTTCAGCGGAAGTGCAGCACGGGATTCTGTCCTCATTCCCTGTCTCTTCTAAGAGGTCGTCTCTTCTCCTGCCTGTTCTACCTACTACCCACTTTATGCGCTGGAGACACGAAACTATAAACTCAGCCCAGAGTTATTCCTTGAAGTTCAGATTTGAATAATGACCTAAATTCACAGGTGGATGTCCCCAGGTGTCTCCTAGAGCGCGGAGCACGTTGTCTCCGCTCATCACATCTCTTGTACTGAGTTGTACATGTTTATGCTGCCTGTTTGTGGCTCCTGCTGGACCAATTGCTGTGCAGGCAGCATCTGTGTTGGTTATTTTTGGAGGCCTAAGTCCTGACACATACAGACTATTCAATAAGTATTTCTCAAATAAATGAATGAGTGAAAGAGAAAGGGGAAAAATATATGTATATACACAAGATAGTTAAGTTACACAACTAGTTTCTCTTAGTTCATTGAAAAGGAAGATTTATGTTAATATTGTCTGGACATTATTTCATGCCTATATCTTGTACTCTGAGTAACTATTATGAAGATAATAATGCACAATGTGTTAATTATTACTCTTCTGTTACCCTGATTTGTTTTGTTTTAGTCTTTTGGACACATGGTATCGCTATGAAGTTCAGGCTGGCCTTGAGCTTACTTTGTAGCCCAGGCTGGTTTCGAACTCCCAAAGATCCTCTTGCCTCAGCCTTCCAAGTGCTGGGATTATAGGCATGCGCCACCACTCCTGGCCTTGTTACTCTGATTTGAAAATGTTTCATTTTATTTCTATTTTTCTTCTTCTCTTTAAAATAAAGTAAAAAGGAGAGATATATACAATGTTTTCTCATATGAGAAAATACATACATACTTACACACATACATGAACATGCTAACTTTCCAAAAACAATTGAGGTATGTTTTGCATCTGTACCAACTGCTCACAATATAATGCATAAAAACTAAGAAAACATTATGTGTAATATTAACATATACTAATAAAATAAAAAATAAATTTGAATAATTCTAATAAATATACATTCATAATATGTCCTCCTAAGCAGTCTACAGTCTAGGTCCTGCCACTGAGGTGAGGGCACTATATCAGGGCTTAGCTCAGTGCATATCTATTAGGGTCACAGCACACGGATTCACTGCATACAGGGATGTTAGTGACAATCTGCCATGGAACTGTGCATGATTTGAATATTCTGTCAAGTGTAAGAACCTTAATATTACTGACCATCCCATTGATAGAGCTTTAAAGAATTATTGCTTTTTAGAAGAGAGCTGCTAAAATTGAATATTCATTCACAGCAATGTCTGAAAAGCATAACATAAAATAGGCTTCCATGCCCATGTACATAGCTCAGTAAAATCTGAGCTTTCTGAGACCATAGGTCAAGTGCATGTGAGCACCTTGTGGGGAATCTGCAGAACCCTAATTTTGAACAGCACCAAATGGAGGCAGAATTTTATTTTTCTACTTTTATTAGTACAAATGATACCTGTACATAACAGTTCAATTCTTGGTGTGTGCAAGTGTGATAGTAAAGCCATTCATTCTTACCAAGAAGGGGAGCAGAGTTCCTAAAAACAAGTCCATCTTTTCTTCCTGCCTAATAAGTGAATTCTAATCCAAGGTACTTATGAGGCCATTTAATTTAAATATCATAGGTAATCAACAGGATAAATTTTCAAGAATCTAAATTCTACAGTGGAATTCACGTAAAAAATGTTTGAAGCACACTGAAGCAGACTGTCTGGCACCGGATTCTCTCTCAGGACATGCTGCTTCAGTCCTTCCTGCTTTCCTTTTGAAATAATCAAAGGATTCTGGAAACTGACTTAAACTTTTTGTTCACCTGTATTTGGAGGATATAGAAAAATATGGTGAGGTACCCTTTTGCGTGTGATACCTTCTACGAGTAGACAGGGAGATAAAACGTTGTGAATAGTTTCTATATACCTTCCTAAGCATGGGATTGACAGGCATTCTGTAAAGCCAGAGAAGTCAAACTAAATTAAGCTAAGAACATAGTCATCTGATTTCTGCTAGACAGTGCTCTGCATCATGATAATGACCACTATGCCTCAGATCCTTCACTCTGACAGGACAAAAACAGTAGCTTATTCAATGAGAATATGAGAAATACTACTTATCTCTTGAGGTCTCTTATTTATTGCCAAGTCTTGCATCTCATTTCTCCAATTTCCTTTATAGTTCCA
Organism: Dinomys branickii; assembly: GCA_004027595.1. Lineage (NCBI taxonomy): Eukaryota > Metazoa > Chordata > Mammalia > Rodentia > Dinomyidae > Dinomys > Dinomys branickii. The sequence continues at coordinate 169,604 of PVLD010000655.1, forward strand.
ATTATGAATACGCCAATCACTGCTATTATTTTTTAAAGGAGGTCATTATGTCTATATACCATTTACATTTTAATTTCCTGACCCTTCCAGTAACATCTTTTTTAACCAAGAACCAATCTCTGTGTGGAATTAAAATGATTAAATCCTTAATTCATAGGAAAAGGACCTGCTATATTTGTCTTTCATTCTGGATTTATAATGCTATATATTACTGCCCCTTTAACCTCATTTCAGCACTAGTTTTCATTGTGAGTGAGGGAAGAAAACAGAATAGGTGCTTTCATATAGATAATCTTGTTTGGCATGTTTCTCCCCATCAGATGTCAGTGGTTCATGTTGCTCTCTGAGTCAGAACTCAAATGATTTCATAGTAACACTTCAATAATATTCATCGTGCTTCTTAGAAAAGAATATTATCAAAGATGAAAGCAAGACAATACATATACTACTGATTTCTATTGGTTTATTGAAATGAACAGTTAATATTTAATTATTTGATCAATCTTACATGCCTAGATCTGGTTATCTGAGTAACCTCTTTGAACGTAACAATATCTTATACAACAGTCATTGCTAATTTCCTGTCACCTTGTTTTGAAATTCTGTATTGTTTTTATTGCTTTTATGTTGTTCAGTTTATGTCTTTGTTTTTGTTATTTTATTTTTGTTCCTTTCTCTTTAAAATAAAAAAAAAAAAGAACAGAGTGGTGACATCATTTTCCCATAGGTTGATCCAATGTTAATTCTTGATTTTTAATTCTTCTGATTCTCATTAGTTGTCAGTACAGCTACAATTATCTGGACAATTTTGAATTTTGAAAATTATACTTTTCCTTGAATTCCAATAGTAATGAAAAATCAATAAATAGCACTTAGCTACTTAGTTCTTATTCACTGAAAATTAATACGATATATAAGCAAATATATTTTTGTTATAAATCACAAAATTCTCACATTAAACTCTTTAAATTTCTGAGATTCTATGATTTATGGGAAAGTTCACTGTCAGATAAGAACTAACTTTTTCAAATATACTTTTATAAGCCTGTAAGAATTTTAAACTTGGTTCTTTGATATCTATAAAGTAACTAATTGAAAGTTAGGAAGGAAAAAAAAAACTTAGTTTCCAGTCATGTCTCTAAAACATATTCCATATCTTTTGGGAAGTTAGGGCATCAAGAGATTGTATCTTACCTAACCCCATTCATGCATTGAAGTCTCCACCTTTAATATTATAACCCCAAGTATTGGAGAGGACTTTAGTGAGGATCAGGCTAAAATGAGGCTTTAAGGGGTGTAACTTAGTATGACTGGTGGCTTATAAGAAAGAGAAGGGGCATCGGGATGACAGCATACAAAATAGTGCGCATGCGTAGAGGTCACAAGAAGGCAGCTACCTTCACGTACAGACAAGAGGCCTCAAGGGTTCACAACTCTGCCTGCACCTTGATCTCTCACTGCTAGGCTCCAGAGCTTTGAGAAAATACATTTCTGTTACTTAATCTACCTAGTCTTTTAGGATTAGTTATGGAAACCCTGGTAAATTGACGCAGACTTTTGCTTTCTATATGTTTGAATATCTTATTGAAGCAATTCAAATCTTTTGTTTCATTTTTTAACATGGTTTTCTTAGGAATGCTCTATTTCTGGTCTAAGACTCTCTCCTGTAGCTTGTTACTTTTAATTTCTTGTATAGCTGCTTGTTTTTGAGGCTTAAAGACTAAGCCATCTCTTCCAGCTTTTTCGCTTGGGGTTTTTAAAAACATTATTACACTAAAGAGAACTTATTTATAGAAGATAATTCTTTCACTAGCATTCAAGAGATGACGCTCATTCTAGTTAAAGATGATCCATTTCTCATCACCAGTTGATTACATAGTGGGATATAAAGCTTTTAACATTTTTATATTTTAGGACTAATACTTTTCCTCCCAACCTGCAAATATATCAGACTTTTAAGCCAGTAATCTTGATAAAGAAATATGATATTTCCTTGATAAAGAACATCTAAAGAAATTCATGAACACAAAACCAGCACTCCCAAAATTTCTGAAGGATATTCCAGAAAAATACAGTTCCATGAATCCCAAGAGAATTTAAATTTTTAAACGTCAGAAATGCCAATCAGGATTATAAAGTTAATTAAACTAGTGATTTCAAAATCTTATATAATTGAGTTTTATATTAATGTTTCCCGAATTGGAAAGTGAATCCACTTTGCATGGACAGTTATGCCATCTTCTAATTTGAATGTGAATTAATAACATATTAATATCTTGTATATTAATGTCTTGCATTATTTTTACTGTGTTGACAATGCAATGATCATTTACCTTCAAATCTACTACTGTCTTCTCTTTATAGTAAGACATCAGAGAAATGTAGAGGATTTTACATAACATTATATTTATATTATAATTATATTTATAAAAAATCCAATTGCCATAACTATTTTCTAACTCTAAAATTTCATTTGTATCAAATATAATACCCAGCTTTCAACTATCATTAACAAAACAAACATTACTGGAATAGAGAATTAGCATGGCTTCAATGATGGTGACTTTTAAATAGTACTTTTCTATTCTGCTGTCGTAATGAAAATATAATTGGTGAAATTTTTTCTTTTAGTTTCTTAAAGAACCTCCATATTGATTTCCATAACGGTTGTACTCCTTTACATTCCCACTGACAATGTAGAAGGTTTCCTTTTTCACCATAGCCTTACTGGCATTTGTTATCATGTGATTTCTTTATGGTTGGCATTCATTTTAGGATAAGATAGAATCTCAGTGTTGTTTTAAATGGATTTCTCTGAAGGCCAGCAATGTTGAGCATCTCTTCACGTATTAATTAGCCATTTATATTTCTTCTTTTGTGGAGTATGCATTCATTTCACTTGCCCAGCTTTGACTGGGCCTTTTACTTTGGGGTGTATAATCTTTTCTGTACTCTAGATATTAATCCTCTGCTTGAGGAATAGCTGAGAAAACTTTTTTCTCATATTGTAGGTTTTCTTTTCACGCTGTTATTTATTTCTTCTGGAGAAGTTTTTAATTTGACATAATACCATTTGTTAATTCTCAGTACTATTTCCTGTGTACCTGAAGCTCTGCTCAATAAATTCTTGCCTATGCCTGTGATTTCAAAAGTGTTACCTATTTTGTTTTTCAGTAGATTGAGTGTTTCTGTTTTAACATTTAGATCTTTGGTCCATTTTGATTTAGTGCAGGTGAGAAATATGGGTCCGGATTCAGTTTTCTCTATGTGGACAGCCAGTTTTCCTCAAAGTTACTTATTAAAGAGGCTGTGATTCCTCAGGTACACTTTTACATCAAGTGACGCAAGTATACCCATGTTCATAGCAGCATATTTGATAATAGCCAACTGTTGGAATCAGCCTATGTATCTGTCACACAGGGGTGGAAAAAGAAAATTAGTCTTTACAGGAAATGGAGCGCTACTCTACCACAAAGATGCCTTTGATTCACTTGTAGGAAAACGATGCGCCTTGAGACCATCAGTGAAATAAATGAGACACATGAGTTTAAATATCACATGGTTTCTGTTATATGAGAAACCCAAATTACACACAAAGAGCGAAAGGCATTAGGAAGCAGAGAGAGAAATCTTTTTCAAATAGGAAGAGGATTGAGAGGTGGGGGAAGGGAAGGCAGGGAGAGAAAGGGGATGAATAAAGGAACTGAAATGCTCCCTGTGTGGGTGCACACTTCACACAAGGAGTGTGAACCTTATGTTCTGCAAATGTGTTCTAAGAAACAAAATACTGGCTGTCATGCTTTTCATAAGGCCATTTATCAAAACTTTATTATTCACATGTTATTTTTACAAAAGAATTAATGAAAACACACTCACTGACTCTGTTTCTGATATATAGTTTCAAAACACAATGGTAGTTTAATGGCCTTTAATCACTGAATCAAAATACATAAGCTGCGTGATCCCGCCCTCACTGTGTAGATGTACAGTATTGAAATACTGTTTAATGTGATTTAAACTTTCTACTACACACATGCACAAACACACACAACTTTAAGACAAGAATTTAATTAGTCTGAGCATTAGATAAAATTAAAGGTAAGCAGAAAGATCAGGACATTTCTTAGTTACAGAGAGATAACATATCTTTTTAGATGTTTGCCCATCTAGACCTCCAGATTGTTCACATTAAAATACTGTCATGCCCTGTGTTTCCAACTTACAAAGATAACTTGAAGCTTAAAATCATATGGACAGCAGTGATTTAACTTTTCACATACTGAATCTGAAATATGTGTCTATGATGGGATTGTGGCTCTAATTCAGAACCAGGGAGATAAAGGTTAAAGAATATTAAAGTTCTAGATTACCCAGTCCTTTCAGCATATAGTACTTTCATGTTAATGAAAGACCTACAGTTATGCTGCCTGGATTTGAAAATAAATCGCTCCAATTTCCACCACTGTGTTTCCAGTTGACTAGTAAAGACTCTGCTTATGAGTTGTGTAATAATCATAGGATCAATCTAATAACGACTGGTCAAGTTTGCTTGAATCACACATATGAAGTCCTTTCAAAACTATAAAAGGTAACACATTGAAGGTATTATTTACTAGATAGGTAATTGGATTGTTCCAAATCAATTAAAATTGTGTAAAAATGAGCTAATAATACATATTAATGACTTAGTATTTTCATCATAATAGTCAGTAACCTGTTAGTAGTATATTGAAGTGGGCTTTGATAATAGCATAGAAATACAATATAGATCTACCTATGAAAGCATTATGATTAGAATAATAATCCTGTTCCATAGAAAAATTACCACAGTTGGAGAAAAAAATGCGTAAATATTCTTCTCCTAACCTATAATTATGAAACAGCAAATTTTAATCACTGGATAAACTGCTACATCTATGAGGTAAATTAAGAAATCTATTCTTCAGTGGAGAAAATTTGGATTTGTTAATTTTGTAATGCCAAAGTAGAAATAATTAGCACAAGTTCAAGCTTAAAGAAAAAAAATTATAGGTAAAGATATCCTGTTGTCTGAATGTTTATGTTCTCCTTAAGTTCATACGTTGAAATTTAATACTGAATATATTGAGAAGTATGACTACTGCTTTCATGAATGGAATTAATCCATTATAAAAGAAACTTAGAGAAGTTCATTGCTCATAAGAGGACACAGCCAAAACACACCCTCCAGAAAGAACAAGTTCTCACCAGAGTTTGCCAAAGCCATCACCGTGGACTTAGCCTCCAGAACTGTGAAAAATAAAAGTTTACTGTTTGTAACATGCTCAGTGTATGATATTTTTTAATAGTGGCTTGAATATACTGAGAAATATAAAGATGTATAAGATAGATATACACAAATTAGCTTCTTTAGAAAGAATAGTAAATGGCTTCTTTACAAAGAATAGTAAATAGTTTTAAAATTTACTTCCTGAATGTGAACATGACTACTCCTAGATCATATAAATATTTGTAGGATCTAGAATACAGCCTCATAACTTTAGCTATAGTACAAACTCACAATATTTGTTCAATAAAAATTGCACTATATAGATGGGCAAGCATTTTCTATAATTTCTGTTAGTAACATATGAATGCCAGACAGCTCTAAAACAGTATATTCAATCTACTATAGTTTTTATCATGGAACACAAAGGAGAATAATTTACCATTCCATAAACTCATGCTTGTTAATTTTTACTTCCTTACTAAAGCACAGTATGGTATTAAACACAACAAGCAAAGTATTTATTTCACATGGTGTATTTTTGGTTCTAGAATACCCATTTTGTTCACTTTCCTATATTCTAATTGTTGAAATTCTGCATCATCTGGCTTGTCCGTGTTATAAATAATAAAAGAGCGATTCTCTTCACATTCTAAGAGGTCATAATAATTTCTAAGCATTTTCTAATACTTGACTTTAAATATAATCCCAGTACAAAGAGTATTTGGGGACTGTAACTTTAATAATCTAAACTTTATATGTTGTCTACATACTGAGTTACACTTCTCATGGAATGTTTTTATATCAACACTATGTGTTATCAGTAACACCCACACGTGCAGGCTAGATGATGAAGTGATCAAGAAAGCTAGTGAAATAGCACACAAAACTAGTGCTATTTTCTTGGTCATGGTCTCAGCAGACACAGTTACAGTTAAATTCTCTGTATAGGCTACCTTGCCAAACTGAAATGAGAGAATTCTCCTGACAAAATCTATTTAAGGCACGAATAACTGGCAATACCACTTAGGAAACAATGCCTTTCTCTTTTGAACCATTTGCTTGTATCCATTGCACCTCATGTAAAATATGCCAAAAATTCAGAGTACTGAAATATTTTCTATCAATAAATGTTTTATTTGATGGCAAACAGTGGCATTCACATGTTAAGAAATCAACTAGTCCTCTTCAGCTCACACTTACAATTGACTCAAAAATTTTTCCTGAGGGGGCTGGGGATATAGCTCAGTGGAATAAGCGCCTGCCTAGCAAGCACAGGGTCCTGAGTTCGATCCCCAGTACCGCAAAAAAAAAAAAAAAAATCTTTCCTGAGTTGGAATGTTTAAAGGACATTTTTCCAGACTGTAGCCTACAATGCAGTGGTATTGTACTAGAAAATGAGCTTTTTTCCAGGAAACCTTAACATGATTCTGTGATATAATTATTTGCTGATGGTTTCTGATTGAATGCATAAAACGGTCTATGAGAATTCTCACTGTAAAATATGACAGCCATGGAGACCTACCAGATAGGTTTAGTCAACAGTATTTGTTTAGTAAAACCATTGGCAAAAATGGTTGTGATACACGAAAGTCTTTCAGTCTGTTCACTTTAGGGGAAACAGAATCTATGGCATTGCTAGAGGCACCTGGGTTATGCAGCATTACAGGCACTGGAGCAAAGGGGACACGCTGGGTACGACCTCCTTGTGTAGCAAGGCAGTGATGCCTAGAGCCTCGGATACGTCATAAGGGCACCAGGCAGCAGGACCCTCCTGAAATCAGCAAGGGTCTCCGAGGCAAGTCAAGTAATAGATCTTAGGTTGCTTATTTCACAAAATATTTTCTAGAATCTTTAGATATTGCAGAACTTCAAGTCTAAGATTATTCAGGATACTTTCTGGGATCATCAGGATAGTTTGCACTATTGAAAAACTTTTCAACTTTTCTCATGCCTCCTCCCAGCTCTTTTGCTCAAAGTATGTGCTATCTGTTCTTCCCTGCGTTGCACCTTTTAACAGAACTGAAATGTCACATCTTTTATGCTTCTGTTCTCTCTTGGTTTTTCTCATAAAAGGTCTTTGCCTTTTGGTCAGAACCAGTCCCCTTTTACTTGTCCATTGATTGTCCACTGATACCACATGATATCTGGTCTTCTACATTTTTTAATTATAAAAATAATGTCTCATAAACCAATGAATACTTTTTCACTCTCCCAATCCCCTGAGTCTCTTTTTTGACTTTGTTGCCACTCTGGATAGAAGAAATTACCCAGACAGATGCTCTCCATGAGGAATTAACACATCTAATGTGCTTGGTTTGAACATGAAGAAAATTTTTGGTCTTTGTATTTTGTTGATTGCTGAATTTCATGGATCTGCACCTTAGTTTCTACCATTCATTTTCTAAATTCTTGACCATTATCACTTCACATATTTTTGCTGCTTGATTTTCTCTTACTTCATTTGGTATTTCAACTATATTTATGCCATATTCATATATATATATATATATATATATATATATATATCACTCTGTTAGTGGTTGTTCAGTAGTTCTTGTATGTTCTGTTTCCCTTGTCGTTTTTTAACTTTGTATTTCAATTTAGGATATTTCTAAAAGCATATCTTCAAACTTACTGATTTTTAACTTACCAATTTACAATCTCTTCGTGGTATTTTTCATTTTTGTTACAACTATGTTGATTTTCACCATTTCTCCTTGTTCTTTCTTACAGCTTATTTTTTCAGCTGGTATTGTCCATTTGTTCTTGTATTATGTATTTTTCTATAGAGTCATTAATATGGTAAATTAAAAATCTGTATCAGGTTTGAATTTGGATCTGATATATGCTTTTTACTTTCAAATATTTGCTTTGTTTACCTTGTAATATAACTTGCAAGGATTTTGAAAGCCAGAAGTGGTGAATGAGGTAACAGGAACTGAAATAGGCCTTTCTCATATGATTTATATGTTAACTTGGCTAAGAATTATACTACATTGTCTTGGTCACTTTTTTCTCATTGCTGAGACAAAATACCCAACACCCAAAATGAAGGAAGGAAAGGTTTATTTAGCTTACAGTTTGTGGAGGTTTCAGTCCATACTTCGCCGGTGCTGAGGCAGAGTGGCACATGGCAGAGGGCAAAATGTTCAGGGCAGCAGAGCACAGCAAAACAACCAGCAAAAGGGAGGAATGGCTGCAAGCAGCCTCTTCTCTTCCCTTACATTGTAAACAGTTTGCCCCCATCCAGGGGGCATGTAGTTCTCACACAGTCTCCATGCCCTCCTCTTCCATAGGCTCAGGATGTATACAAAGTAAGCACGCTGGCTTCCTGCTGAATCACATAGTTAACCTTTTAAACTTCCCAAATTAACACAATAAACAACATTCCAGAAGGGTAAGGGCATGTCCTTTATACAACTGCTGAGTTACTTAGCCAAAGCTCTAGACTCCCCAAGTTGACACAATGTATCAACCATAACATTCCCCCCTTGTCAACTTGGCAATCATACACATTTCCTTAAACCAGTTTCCAGGTACAAAGCCATTATATTACATTAGAACCATAACATTTTGTCCCTGTACAAATGAAAATTAAACACTTCCAACATTTAAAGGCACAAAATAAACATTACCATTCTAAAAGGTACAAACAGGGAGATACAAAGCCTTGGGACCAAAGCAAGTCCAAAATCCAGCAGGGCTAATATTGTGCCCTGTACTTCCACATCCAGCATCTGAAGCAACTTGTGGCACGTTTTGAGCTCCAAAGGGCTTGCATGAGTCCACCCCTATGGCACTTCTGGTGGTTACAGCTCCCACAGCTTCTCTCCTAGGCTTGCTTTGCTCCCTCTTTGCGGCTTTTCTTAGATGATCCATGGCCCTGTCTTTTCTAAACTTCTGAGGTCTCCAGGGAACCTTTCACTTCATACTCACAGCTTCACACACTGCCCTCTCAGGGGCACACTGCCTGGCCTCCCAGGCCTTCTCAAATCTGGGTGGAACCCTCTTTAACCTCAGAACGCTTGTATTTTCCTTGAACCTAAAGCCAGGGCCACGTGGATGATGCCAAGATCTGCTGCCACCTGGAGCAGCAGCCAAACTTTCCTCTCTCTTGGCCATAGTGATCGAGTGCCTGAATGGCTAGGCACACTGAATCCAATTCTGAGGAGCAAATTCTTCATGTCGTCTCCATTCTGGAACCTGGTGCGACTGCTGCCGCCTTTCTTGAATATGACACTCTTTGGCTTCCTTCTCAAGGCAAGGTCTTTCACCTTTGCAGTTTTGAGACTGCAAACAGTGGAGACTTGCTGTTTCCTGTGATGCCTTCAGGTCATCTTTTCCATTCTCTTGTTCCTTCATAACAATACAGACCTCCTCAGCCTTATCTTTGCAATCCATAGATTTACTGGAGCTTCTTTTCTGGCCAAACTCACAACATTTTAAATGATCCTGCTGGGCTCTTTGCTCTTTATTGTCAATATAAATCTGGCTAAAAGCCCCCAACCATAGCCATGTCACTGCCCCAACATTCGACTGCCTTGAAATTTCCTTTTCCAGGTTAATCAGTTCATTGCTGCCCTTAATCTCAGTCTCAGGCAAAGTCTCTGGACATGAGCACAATGCAGATAAACTTTTGGCAAACTGTAACATACATCATCTGGAGTCCAACAACCAATGCAATCCTTCTTCCCAACAGAAACCTCTTGAACCCGGTCTTTACCAGCAGGATTTTTGTCAGCCTTCTGGTCCACCGAGCTTTGACCAGAATCTCCCAGACAGAACAGCCATAGGCGTTCCAGTGCATCCGTTTCAGGAGAAACCTCTGAACCTTTTCAAATTCTTCCCACAAGCAATTTCCAAAGTCTCTTGAACCACATGGTCAGGTATAGTCACAACAACGACCCCACTCTCGGTACCAAGTTTTGTCTTGGTTAGTTTTTTTTCGTTGCTGAGACAAAATACCCAACACCCAAAATGAAGGAAGGAAAGGTTTATTTAGCTTACAGTTTGTGGAGGTTTCAGTCCATACTTCGCTGGTGCTGAGGCAGAGTGGCACATGGCAGAAGGCAAAATGTTCAGGGCAGCAGAGCACAGCAAAACAACCAGCAAAAGGGAGGAATGGCTGCAAGCAGCCTCTTCTCTTCCCTTACATTGTAAACAGTTTACCCCCATCCAGGGGGCGTGTAGCTCTCACACAGTCTCCATGCCCTCCTCTTCCATAGGCTCAGGATGTATACAAAGTAAGCACGCTGGCTTCCTGCTGAATCACATAGTTAACCTTTTAAACTTCCCAAATTAACACAGTAAACAACATTCCAGAAGGGTAAGGGCATGTCCTTTTTACAACTGCTGAGTTACTTAGCCAAAGCTCTAGACTCCCCAAGTTGACACAATGTATCAACCATAACATACATGTAATGGTTACTATAGCTATATGCACCAGAGAGTTCACATTAGCTGTCTTTTTTCCTCAACTTGTGCTTCCCTTAAACCTCTCTTTTAGATGAACCCTTCATTCTGCAATACTTTGAACTGATCCACTAGTTTAATACTAGAACTCTGTTAGGTACTGAGATAAACATTGAGTAAAAGTATTTTTTAATCCTATAGTTAAATCTCAGTCTTTCAATAGGTTAATTCTCTGAGCTGTGGTGTTTACAGGTCTTTCTTTGATTTTTATTTTGTCTTAGAAAAGCTAGAACATGTTGGAGCTGGGTAATACCCTTGTACTAAGTCAGATAAGGCTCTGGGAAAAGCTTTCTTTTGGACAAGAGGCTTTGGCTACATAGGTTGCTCAAGGTATATTATTTTCTCCTTTCTCTTCCAGGTTGATGAACTGATTTTGATTCTTCATATCAAGAATATTATAGGTTTTGGGGAATTAAAACACCAGAAAATGTGTGAATCCTACATGATTGTAGATTTCCCAAGTTTCTCACCTGCCCATCAGTCCATAATCTCAGCTCCACCAATTCATTTTAGCAGTCCTCCTATTGGCTTTTATTTCAGATATGGCAACTTTGGTCACCATTCTCACGTTTTGTCTGTCTCACTAGAGTCCACAGTACTGGTCTACTTTATTATTTCACTTCTCTGGTAAGCAAAGAAAGGACACTGAAGACAGGGAATTTACACAAATGTTAGAGCACTTGCCTTGCATTCATGAAGCCATAGCTTAGAACCTCAACACTTAAAAAACCAGAAAAAGAAAGAAAGAAATTCTTCACTTTAAGTTGTTCGCTTTTCCCTTGTTTATTTCTTTCTTTGTGGTTTGGTTGTTGAGTTGCTATGTAGTTCAGCCTGGCCTTGAACTCACTATGCAACCTAGACTGGCCTTGAACTCATGACAATCCTGCCTCAGGTACCCAAGTGCTGGGATTATAGCCTTTTTTCTGTTTTAAAGATAAAAGTAAAAATTTCTAAACTTTTTACAAGGTGTAAGGATTCCAGAATTTCCTCTTGTGGCTACTTTAATTTAAAATATAAATTAAGTAAAGTTAAATAAAATCTAAATTTGTGTTTCTAAGTCACTGCGGCCTTATTTCAAGTGCTCAATAGCCACGTGTGGCCAGTGGGCACTGCATGGGATAGTAACCATACAAAACTCTTAAACCAATATTTTTGAGACTGAGGTCTCTTTAAGATAAAAGAATTTAATGAGCCATTTTCAGATACTAGCAAGGAAAGGATCAGATCCTGGTACATTTTTCACAACTACCAGCACCCAGGCCTATTAGCAGTTGAAAATATGCCCACTAGAACTAAGAGCCAGGAACATTTTCATGATAAAAGTTTGAGGAAATCCAAAATGTTTCCATTAAATCTAAATTTGATATAAAAAAAGGGGGGACATAATACAAAATGAGGAAAGTCTTGGGATAGGAAGGCAGTGTAGAAGTGACAGTTGCTTCTGGGCTGGTTGTGGTTAATAGTTTGGAAAGCTCATTTGTAAACAAGGACATACATTCAGCAGTATAAAACGATCTTTCCTTCACTTTTGCCTACAGTTGTTGACAGACTGTCTCAAGGTTATCCCGGGTTTGGCTATGCTTCTTTTCTTTCAGCCTGATCACGCTCAAAATCTTTTAAAAATATGCTGAATCTATAAATTAGCTTATATCAGGAGAAACCTGATCTTCAGAAATGCAGTAGCCTGGACCTTTTCTTTTTACTGTAAAATGAGCTATCCTTTCACTTGTGAAATGAGACTTTACCTTTATTCCTGTGGGTGGGTCATTGATTGTCTCCTAACCACCAAGTCAAACTTTCTATGCATACCCAATTCCACATATTTTCACCTCCTAAAACACATGAATGTCAGACCCACACTCTGATACACCTCTCTTGAAAGCTTCCATTCTATTTTCTTTGAGTTGTACTTAAATGCTCCCCAATAAACCTTTTTTGTGACCCTTACTATGTATTCTGAACATTCTTATGCTTTTTAAAAGTCAAAAACTTGTAACTTTTCTGATAGTTGGCTTCCATAGAATAAATTTGCAGGTTTGCTGACTTCTGTCAGGGGAAAAGAACTTTCAGGACCAGCAGTAGAGGTACTGGAAAGATATATTATGCAGAGATTTTAGTATGCACTCAAGGGTGGGGTGTGGGTGTTCAGAGAAATTAGATGCACTACAATTGGGAACTGGGAAAGCTCATTAGGCAAATAGACTAATACCACCAAATGGGCTAGTATAAAGCAATTTAGCTAGGGTTGTAAACCTTTTTGCTTCATTTTTGCCTTGAACACTCATAAGATGACGAGAGAAAAATTCAGGGGGAATAAACTAAAAATTCTGTTATCACACAGCATCCAAGGAGGCTTCTCATAGTCAAAGTGAGTAATACTGACTTGCCCCACCTACAAGGAATGTTGCAGGTCCACTGAGTTCCACTAAAAATGATGAATTTTCAAGATATGTGAGTGTTATGGTTGATACATTGTGTCAGCTTGAGGAGTCCGGAAACAACTAAGTGAATCAGCAGCTCTACATCCGGTGAAAAGGACACATCCTTACAGCTCCAGGATGTTGTTCATTCTGTCAACTTGATAAGTTTAGAAGGTTAACTGTGTGACTCAGCAGGTAGTCGGGGTTCTTACTTTGTATTCATCCTGAGCCTGTGCAAGAGGAGGGCATAGAGATGGTGTGGGCATGAGCAGGTAGCCGATAAACAATATAAGGGAGGAAAAGAGGCTCGCCCCCACCGCTTTGCTCTTGTTGCTTTTGCTGTCTTCTGCCACCTTGGACTGTTGCCCCTGTGCCACGCCACCCTGCCTTGAAGATAGCTGATTATGGACTAAAATCTCCATGAACTGTGAGCTAAATAAGCCTTCTTTCATTAATTTTAGATGTCGGGTATTTTGTCTCAGCAATGAGAGAAGTTAACTAAGACAGGAGTAAGAGGCATAAGGAAATTTATCAGGTTATGATACACACTCAGAACAGTGTGCAGACTCAAGAGAGAGAGAGCTCTTGGTCAGGGACTGGAGATTTTTACATGGACTTGCAAGTGTTCCTAAAATTGGTCATCTAGGATGTGTGTCCTTAGTGTTTTTCATATCCCTCATCTGGTAGGTTGTGTTAGAAAACAAACGTTTTTCACATGTTTGAGACTGAGATATGCTGTCCTCTTAAAAGTGTGCTTGCTGAAGATTGCAATGGACTGGTAGAAGGGAGAGTAATTATGCCCTGTTGTCTTTATAGCCTTAGGAAATTTTCCTGGAAAGGGAAAAAAGCTCAAATAACTTAGGTCCTGCATGAAGCTGCAGTTAATATTTAGAGTGCAATTTTAAAAATATGTTTTGGTCTCTCTTTTAGATTTAGGCATACCATAACACAAAAGATCCACCTTCATCCAAAGATTTTTGTAGTTCAGTAATATAGCTAGAGTTAAACTTGCATTTTTTTTTTTGGAGGTGGCTCTCCCATTTGGATTTAACGCTATCTATATTATTTTGTATATTTTATCTGTGCAAAACTTTGAATAGCTACTTTTAACTTTTGCTTGTGGTTTTGAGTGTGTAAAATGTTCCTCAAGAGCATGTATTCAGCCCATGAATGATGCTGAAATTAATTTCAAAAGCATGCAATCTAATATAAAAAGGAAAGAAGGGTGGGAACATACAATTCTTTTGCTTCTGATGCACTACAAAAAAATGAAAAAAGATTTCTATTTTTCATTTTAAAGAGTGTTAGAAAAATGAGATTTAATGGCTCAAGCCTTTGAAGTAATTATTCTATGAGGACAGTTAAGTATAATGTAACCTTAGGCTGGAAAAGCAGAGTAATGTTGATATATTATTTACATTGTCAATTATTCAAAAATTATCTTACTAATATAATATAGTAGTATAAAAGGTCTTTTTCTATGTTTTTCCTTGAGTAATGTTACATTTCACTTTTTAACATTCTGATATGGCTACTCTGAGTTCTTTGTAGGAATCGAAAGCATTCTTTTTTTACAACTTTAATTTATTTAATTAGAAGGTTAAAATGAAAGGTTCATTCCTTTGTCCACTTACTTTTTGTCTTAGTGTTTTTTTTTTTTTTCAGAAAAGTTCTTTGCTAGGTGTGGCATATAGAAGGCCCACATGATATATTGTAAAGTAATTTACCAACAGCAAAGGAATATAGAAAAAGTAAGAATTATTGATACACTTCAAAAGAGAAGCAGGTAAGTCCAAGAGAGGACTGTCACATCAGGGTAAAAGGATAAGAGTTTAGCCGGGACCTGAGAATGTAAAAGAACATGGGGTGATCAAAACAGGCATCCCAGGAAGGCTTTGTTCAGGGCACCTTACCTGTGTTTATCTCACCTGTCCCCTATCTCCTAATACAGGAGCACCTGTATTATGTCCATATTTGTGTATTGAGGAACCAATTGGACGTTGTCCACTACTTTAATCTTCACAGAAAGCCCTTCAAGTCTCAGCATAAGGACACCTGTGTACATCAACTCTGAGAAAAGAATCAAAGACCATTGGGAAGAAATATGTGTGTTCCACCTTAAAGTCTTGCTTATTATTTACTTTTTTGTTTACTGTGGGCAGAATGTTATTGCTGCTTAGTAGATGCCAGTTCAGGGAAGTCTTATGGGGTAAGAGACTAGATTTACGGTTACTATGGATTAACTCACTTGCTGCCTACTCAGCCTCTATAAGAACAAGAGCCATTATGCCTTGTCTAGTGCAATTCTCAGGGTGAAGAATGATAGAAGGTGAAGATACAGAGTCAAGAAACAAAAAGCCAAGGTCAGGTGGAGCCCTCTCTACAGGTGGAAGAAAGGAACTTCTCAATTACTGAAGTGCATTTGTTTAGATATTTGGCGGGTTGATGTCACATGACACACCTCTGCCTAGCAACTTGTTCACCTGGCTTGCCTCAGGTCCAAGCTGTTTCCTGGATCTGAGCAGCTTGTTCATATAGCTCACCTCAGATGTTCTTTGTCTTTGGGACCAGCCTTGCTCCAGCCCCACATATGTGATTGATCTCCAGCCTCAGCCACTCTCCGCACCTTCCTTTTTCTGTTTTGTACTTGCAAGCGATGGGTGCTCAGTTGAAGTTGGAGGAGCTGTGTTTGGAGGACTCTGCAGAAGACTTTTCATTCTCAAACCCTTCTTTATTATGAGTGAACTTACTTGTTAAGGCTGTTGATTACCAAGCCAAGGATTTTAGGTCCCCGTGGTTAGCAATATAACTCTCTACAGCCCATTAACCCCAGAATCAGTTATTAGTGTAGCTGGCAATTGTAAAAAAGGTGTCAGTGATTTGAGTTTCTTTTGCAGCTAATATTGTTTTCTAGCTCTTTTACTTATACTTTTCTTGGGGCTGAGGATATAGCTCAGTGGAATAAGCGCTTGCCTAGCAAGCGCATGGTCCTGAGTTCGATCCCCAGTACCGCAAAAAAAAAAAAAAAAAATACTTATACTTTTCTCCTGAATGTTCAAGACCAAGTTTAAGTAAGACCTATATTAATTGCAATTAATTTCTTGCTATCTATCAAGGTCAGTTAAGTCTCCTCAGTATTTACCTTGGAATTATGCACAGCAGCTCTTAGTACTTCTGTCAGTGTCAGCCATCTGGATGAATCATTGCCACTGCTTGATTAAGCTGCTTTCTGCGAAAGCTCAGGGTTTTTTTCACTCCTACTGATTCTCCTTACACACACTACATTGCCAATCACTTTTCCATGTGGTCCCACAATGTCCTTGGTCAGAAGATCAGGGATTCACCAAGTTATACAATGTCACAGCACAGGTTCTTTTATGTCTTGGGTCCTCATTAATCTTGGGAGGTCTGGGGCAAAAATACTGACTGTCCTCTTACCTCATCTATCTTTCCAGTTTTTGGTCTCCAAACCTCAGCTATTGAACATCCAGAAGAGAAGATTACTAATGTTACATTTTATAGGGAGCAGTGAGCTTAATATGTACAAAACAGAACCATTATTTCCTACCAACCATGGATGTTCTAGTATTTGAATTCCTGTAGAATGCAAACAGGCAACAGTTATATATTTTACAAAAAAACATTAGAAATCAAAAACCATACATAATATTGTGGCAAGACAGTTTTGTAGCACAGTTGAATCTTCCTTTTGACATAAAATAGACCTTTTAGTCAATTATCCTTACCTAGTACACAGAAAGCTTTTATCTAACATGGTGACCTCTAATGGGATGTACATCACTTAAGTCCTTGGTATTACTACTGACTAGTGACTTCTTACTGGTTTGACATGAACATCCTATCACAAAGAGCTGGATCACACAAGAAAGGCAAGTGTTTGAATCTGAAAGGAAAGTCTGTCACCATAAACAATCCCTGTTCTACATTTTGGAAGACCTGTGCATCTGAAGGCATGAATACATTTAATACATCACAAGTTCAATAACAATCATCATAGCCATATGAAAGCTTTTGTTTCTTAATTTAGTTTTGTATCAGAGCATTTCCAAATCAGAACACCTCATTGTCTCATTTCTAAAAACTTAACCTTTTGACAATGACGAGTGTAAACATATCACAATACTATATTTTAAATAACATTTATTGGAGTGTCTCCCATAAAGTTATGGAGATCAATGGGGCTTCCTATTAATGAAAAAGAACTGGACAAATATCTCCAGAAAGCTGCTTTCTTATTCATCAAAGGGAGCCTTGACCAATAATTCCCCAAGCTGGAAGGCTTCCAATTTAGTTACCTTAACAAATTTCTGATGACCACTGAGAAAACCAATTTTGCTATCATACTGATCAGCTTGCAACCCAGGTGGAAGCATGCTTTTCAAATCTATAACCCAAATATTTTTGAACAAATGATCTAAAAATATAAAAGAAAACAAAGGGAAAAAATTGTTAAGCTCAAGTAAAAATAGCTGTTCACAGATGAATAATCTTGCAAGTCCCATAAAACAGCCTGTAATTCAGTCTTTTTTGTAGAAGAAAATTTGGGTGCACACGGCACCTGCTGTCCACTCCCACCTCTGGCTGTGGCTCCTCCCCCTAAGGGCTGTAGCCAAGCCCCCCTGACAGCAGCAGCTCATTGGCCTGAAGGGAGGACTGTTTCCCTTCAGCCTCACTGTTTGGCACTGGTGCTTCAGTAATGGTAACTGGGAGGTGTTCAGTGCCTGCCTTGCTGCTGGGAACGGGTTCTGCCTCCAGATCAGCATCACTGGTGCCCCTCTTCCTGCGGAATACTACAGTTTGCGTCTCTGCAACCAGGCCACCAATTGTTTTTGTTTTGTTTTGTTTTAATTTGGGCTGCTACAGCTTCCACAGCCTAGAGCACAAGTGTTGTGGCATGGGAGGGCCAGCAGTGTAAAAGTTTGGTGGGGTCCCAGCAGAGTTTGTGCAACAGCACACAGGAGGCAGGGTCAGTTGGGGTTTTGTCCCTACACCTGCCCATCATGGCCCACAGTGGTGCCCCTTGAGCCACCTGAGGTACTGAGTCCAACCCTTAGCACTGAGCTGGGCCAAGCCAGGCCATCTCAAGATGACTTTCTGTACTGTAGCACCCACACTATTTGGCAGGGCAGGGACAGGTCCCCCTGGTCATTTCAACCAGTGAAACAGCAGAATTTTCCTGAACTGAGAAGGTGGAAGTAGCCACTTGTGACACCATTAAGGTACTACGCAATATGAAATGGAATTCACAGTGAAACACTTCTCTAGTAGGGAAGAGGCTTTTTTGCCCTCCTCTGTTCCTTCCTTATCTAACTGAGCAAAACTAGAGGGTTTAAGCTCTGTCAGAGTAGCTGTTATTCCACCATCTTTTTCTGCTTAGGACTTAGTTTTAAAATAGTGTTATGAGCCAAATCCTCTGTGGTCCTCTCAACAAGCATATAATCCTTGAGACACTCTCTAATCCAGATCCACAACAAAAAAGTAAATACCAGAATCAATCATGTAACAAGTATTTCTATTCACAACTGTTGCCCCAATGAGCCTGTTTTTCTCCCATGTTCTGTGTCTGATGAAATCAAGGTCAGTATCCCTGTCTCCCCTAGGTTCCCTTGAGCCTATTTTTGTTTGCCCATGCTCTCTCGGAGGTGTGTCCTCATCTACTATTTCTTCATACCTCAGTCCATGTTTAAGTGCCAATATGCTGTGTCCTGTGCGGTTCAAAAAATTTGGGGATGAAGGATGATAGGGGACAAAGAAATAAAGAGTCAGGAAACAGAAAGTTAAGGTCAAGTGGAGCCCTTTGCCTGGATGGGAGGAAGAAACTTCTCAATCACCCCACTGTGTTTACTTATACACTGGGCAGGTGGATGTCATGTGACACCCCTCTGCCTAGCGAGATGTTCACTAGGATTGCCTTGGGTGCCTGGCACTCCCCAGACTGGAGCAGCTTGTTCACGCGGCTCACCTCAGGTGCTCTTTGTTCTAGGGGCTAGCTTGCTCCAGCCTTGCATGTGTAATCAATCTTCAGCTTCCGTCACTCCCCACACCATCATCCCAAGAATGCCGTTAATTGATAAAAACAGCAGTATCTTGTACTTTTGGGTTTTTTAAAAATCTGATATCTGTGCCAGTACCAGGTTCCTGCTAAATATACGTTGCGCTTGCAATAGCTTTGTGACTTTTGTTCTCTGCCTAGATGCTTTCATTGTTGAGCCTTCTGAAAGTACATAATGGTCATTTTCAGACTGAGAGAAATAAAACAATTTAGAATATAAAGATTATTTCTGGAGTTAGAAATTATTAGATGAGATACTTAACATCCAATAAAAATTGTGTACTCACAGATTTTGAAAATTGAAAATAACAGTGAAAAACCTTGAAAGTGTATAGGACAAATGGTGAAATCAAACGTCTAGAAATTATATGGAAATATCAATAAAGACAGTAATAAGCAGTAATGTACAGGAGAAAAAATAAAATCACAAATTGTAAGCAACACATGTGGAAATTGCAAATGTAGCTATTATTTTACATTGTCATAGGCAACATACTAATTATTTGTTCATTCATAAATATTAATTCATTCTTACCATATAGTAGGAACTGTCCCAAATATTTGAGTAAATATATTAAGTAAATAAGAAAATATTCTTATCCTCTTGGAGTTTAAATTCCAGTAGGAGCCACCTGCAATGTTGATAATACATAAGTAACTTATAACTAGTAAGGGACATAAAAGAAGAAGTGTAAAAATCTGGAGAATAACAGGTTAGAGCAAAGTAATTGTAATTGGGAAAGGTGGGCCTCATGTAAACAAGCACGGGAAGAAAGTTTAGGACCTTATACACAGACAAGAGTAGAAGGCACTTCCAAGTAGACACAAAAGCTCTAGCTGATACAGAGGCTGTGGATAGTGAATGCAAAGGCTGCTACATTCAAATTGCTGCATAGGAGCCACTTTAGTTACAAAGGAATGGGCAAGTGTGGAGAACAGAGTGGAAGATAAGAAGGCAGAGAAATCATTAAAGGACAGACAGTACCTTTATACTACACTCTGTAGGCTTTAATTCTGCCTTTCTCTCTCTCTCTCTCTCTCTCTCTCTCTCTCTCTCTCTCTCTCTCTCTCTCTCTCCTCTTTCTCCTCTCTCTCTCTCTATTAATATATATGCACATTACATAAACTATATATATATATCTTTTTTCTCTCTCTCACTATATATATATATATATATATATATATATATATATATACACATCAAGATTTATTACTGAAAAGAGAGGGTTAGAAAGAATAGAGTCCCTTATATACTCCCAAATTATAACTTATAATATTAAAAGAGTGAAATTGCCTTCAAGTAAGATGGGAAACGGAAAAGAACATTTGGAGCAGATTTGGTAGATGATCAGGATTCCACATATTCTTCATCTCAAAGGGAATTTGAGACTTGATCATTCTTAATTTGATGCTTTTTTCATTCGTCTAAAAAAGAATTTGACATACCTATGAGGCATCTAATGGGTGTCTCATAGACAAATGGACAAACTAAGTAACCATCTTGGAATATGAGTGTAGATTTCAGGGCTGATCTGATCTGGAGATAGACATTTAGTAAGTTTGCACTTATGAGAGAAAAAAAGGCACATAAACCAGTTACTAAGTTCTGAAGCGCTTGACCTTCAGAACTTGACTACATTCTGAAATACTTTCATCAGAAGAATCCAAGTAACGAAGAATAAAGAAGGGAGACTAGTGAGGAATGAGATAAACCATGAATAACAATTTGAAAACCCAACACAAGAATAGAGAGTTTATGCAGGAAGGAAGAAAGCAACTACATCAAATGTCACTTAGAAGTAAAAGGAGAGTCAGATAAGGATGCAGAATGTATCATTAACTTTAGCAAATGGGAGAAAAGTTCTATAAAATAGTGAAAAATCCACAATTAAAATAGATTTACTGGGAGTTATATCAGATCAAATAACAAACGTGAAAATATAGACTCAGAGAGTTTGTTGCTGGGGAAAATACACTAATGAATAAGTATCTACAGGGTAATATTGTAAAAATATTGATTACTCATGTTAAAATGGAAGACTTCTTTGTATTATGATGGGAATAATTATATAGAAAATGAAAAAATGAATTACAATGTGCTCAATTTTTTTTTGTTAGATAGGAGGAGATGGTCTTTGCTGCACAAAGGTAAAGGGATTGGTCTCCATACAAATAAAGCTCATTTATGATAATATGCAGCAAGGCAGGTATACTTATGTGGATGCTACTAAGTCTGAGTAGAAAGAAGTAGAAGTCTGTTGGTTTTCTTTTCTTAACATAGATTATCAGTAGCCTACAGACCGGTGACTGGGGAGAGAATAAATGCCAGTGTTCCAAAGAGGGAGCTGGTTGGTACCCAACACTTCACTGCAAAGACTCACCAAGTAATGAATAACTGGTCTGCGTATAGACAATTTAATCTTGTTCATAGAAATTGTGATAAATACAAAGCAAATAAACTGCTCTAAGTTTTAATAAAATTTGTCATTATGGGGGATATTACCTGATGATCTGATAAAACAATGCAAATAAGATACGCATTGTAGTTATAGACACATAGCAACGAATATCAGTTATACTTACAAATTAAAGTGGAAATAAATTATACTGCTTAGTCACAATTTCTCCTTTCTTGCCAGTTCTATTTCTCTTATTAGAATTCTTTTTTGAACAACTATTCTAAAGTACTTACATATAAAATTATAAAAAAATGATCACCATCCTATTAAATGACTTTAAATGCCATGTGTCTCCTAACTTGTCTCCTTAACTCTTTAAAATGTTTGATATTGACTCATTTAGGGAAATTCAAATCAATATTTTTATTGTATTAAAAAAGGAAAATTAATTTCATACTGAACAGTGAGTGAGGTATTGCTTTCCGCCAACCAAATAAATTCAGAACTTGAGTGTTTTTTCTCCTTTCAGTCTGGAAGTCTGTTTATTTCCGTATTTAATTATAAAACAAGGGATTCTGACTTAAAGAAATAAAATCAGCTTTGAATACAAATAAGACTCACTTGCGGTTCAGACTAACTTAAGGAATGAAAAAGGCTTATATTGCAATATGTTTTGAGAAGTCTAATGAAATTATAAACATAATATTTTAGAGACAGAAGCATTCTATGCAGATATTGCATAACAAACACTTACTCAATTTATATTTGAAGCTTCCTTTATTTGTAAGTCAATACTGTGAAGTTATATAAGAAAATCAAGTTTTCATCCAACTGTCTTCAGATTTATAAGTTTCAAGGGAAATGAGTATAAGTACTTTACATTTTGCATAGTAGATTAAATTGATATCATGATGCTTGAGAGTACAACAGGGGAAAATAACTTCCCACTTTTTACTACGTCTGGGGTTACTAGAATCTTCTTCTGGAGGTGGTTTCTCGGCTATGATCAAACAATTTGTCAAGACAACATAGAAAGTAATAAGATTTTATGTTTATTAAAGATAGGAGAAGAAACTTTCTCTACAGGGAAAGTTTGGACCGTATGAAAATAAAAAAGATAATATTGTGCAGCATGAGAGCAGACTACTGTGAAAGCACACGGGAGCAGGCAGCTCAGTAGTGACTGCCCTTTCTTACCTAACCCTCCTCAGGCCGACATCATGTCCAGGCCTTCTTATCAAATGTCTGTTTGAGTTCTCACAAGAAGTGCTTGTGCAGAGCTTTGGGAAGTGTTTTACAGTGGTGTGCTGCAACTTTGCAATTAATGAGTCATACTTACTTTCCCACCCACCCTGCCACATCCTAATCTCCTACCTCATTTCTCCCTGAGTAACCCACATCCCGTAATTCTTTATGGGTGACTGAGAGAATGGAGATATCCATCTTAGTCTAACTATATTCTGCTGAAAGGAACTGTAGGCTCTGCCTACTAGGAATTTAGTCTCTCCAACTACCACCATGTGCTGTGGCTCACTGGCTGGGTTGAAGAAATAAAAACCTTTTAGAAAACAATGAGAAAAGAGTACCTGTATATAAAGGACTGCTGAGATGTCTGTATGATGGGAGAAAGCTTGGCGAATTTGTCAGGAAAGAGATTATACTTTTAGGTTGAGCACACAAACCCCGATTATGAGAAGGGACAGGTCAGACTTCCATGCCTTCTGTGGAGGAAGAAGTATGGCAAAGACAGATGTTACATAATTATTAAGAACCACACCTTTATCAAGATCAAGAACCACAGCTTTATCAAGATTACCTACACTATAGATTTCACTAAAAACAGTAGTCTCTCTATAGGTGTCCATTTGAGGTGTGGTGAATTATTAGTCATTAGTGACTCTATTTGTCTCACCCAGAGAATATTAGACTTTTTGAGGAGGAGTCTCAGGCCTTTCAGAGGTTCAGAAGAGTAGAGTATTAGTCCTATGAAGTTTTTAGTGATCATTTCCATGTAGGATTTTTAAACCTTCCACTGGATCCCTTGAGGAAGGATCAATTGAATGGTTACTCCATAACCGGCAATAAGGCAAGAGAATGAGTAGGCTATAAGGGTATACTTCTTGCCACTCTACAAGCCTTTCGATTTCTCAAAGAGACTTTAGACAGGGCTCTTTGTGGTCCTTTGCAATGAATGATGGTGACCTGCTTGGGACAATAGACTGTCTTTAAGAATTGTAGAAAACCTATTGTGTTTTATATAGATGATTGCTTATTAATCTCCAGGCCACTTCTTTTCAGATTGTCACATGGGCATGTAGCAATAGAAAGGCATATTTCGTGTCTGTATAGATATTTAGCCTTTTTCTTTTTCCTATTTTTCAATTCCTGAATAAGAGCTGTAAGCTCGAGCAGAGTTCTCTGAAGGAAGTGGGCCTCAATGACCTCAAGCCCTCTGTCACTCATGAACTGACAACTGCATTACCTAGCTTTTGATGTACTTCTTAAAAAAAGCCACTTTTATCAGTGAACCACACCTTCTCAGGGTCTTGAAGGGGCTGCTGACTGAAGTCCTGTCTGCTTTAATAGGTCTAGAAAAATCACCTGTTGATGAAAGTGGTTAACATGTGAGCCTGTAGGCATCAAAGAGGTAGGGTTAAGAGTAACACAGTTGTTTGTGGTAACCTCAAGTGTATCTAGAAGTATGGCCTGATACTTGGTAAAACACACACCTATTAAGTACAAGCAACCTTTGTGTCAACAATAGCCCTGACTTGATAATATATCAGGCCTTCTAGTTTTTGTCCCAAAGTTAGTCTCATAGCTTCTTCTGTCAGCACAGTTATAACTGCTATTGCTGTCCAGGTAATGAATTACACCATATAACAAGATCTATGTATTGCTTAATGAGACCTGGTTAGTCCCAAAATGGAAAATCTGTCTTTGTCCTTGCTGAAATTGTGAAATTACCCCCAATTTTGCTAGAAATCTCTTCCCAGTAAGGGAGTAGGATATTATGGGACAGTTAAAAGCTCACAGTTAATATTTGACCTTTGAAGTAACATGTCAGAGCAAGAGAAAAGAAGCTCTGACTAGGGCTCTTCTTGACAAATATGGCTATAGATCTAGAACAGGGTTTTCTAGAAAAGGAAGTTAAAACAGAAGCCAAAGGAATTGCTGCCCAGAGTCACCCACAGTTTCTTATAAAAGATAGAGGTGTCTGTAGACAGAACATTGCAGGTTAGCCTGGGCCCCTTCAGTCCTTTTCATCAGAGCAGAAGGTGAGCATTTGGGCTGTCCTCGGCCCTCTCTGGGAGCAGGGACCATGAGTCCTCCAGTTCCAAGAGTCAGCCTCATCAGATGCCTGACATGAGTATGCCTCATGTCCATTTTTCTTGCTGACCTTGATTGGCCTTGAATGTTTCCCTTGGATAACTTGGATTACAGTAAAGGCTCCTTCTCTGAGAATATTTCACATAACAACATCACAATGCAGGTACAGTATGTTTCAAAGTACAATCAGCCACTAGGTTACAAGTATAGTCACTTAGTTAATATTGAATCACTGAGGAATTGAGGCACCTAACAAGGGTATGTGGCTAGCATCATTAACT
Organism: Dinomys branickii; assembly: GCA_004027595.1. Classification (NCBI taxonomy): domain Eukaryota; kingdom Metazoa; phylum Chordata; class Mammalia; order Rodentia; family Dinomyidae; genus Dinomys; species Dinomys branickii. The sequence goes on from PVLD010000655.1 coordinate 194,827, forward strand.
AAGGGACTTGCCTACAACTTCTAACATAGAAGAAACAATGACTCTGGAAAAGGATATGAGGATGGATCCAGATGTTCTGACCACCCACCTATGCCTCTGATGCCTACCTGTACTTACAAGGCTGAGTGGTGTAAATTGAAGTATAATCTTGAATTGCTGTTTGTCTTTTAGTAAGATTGCTATCCTGGTTATTGTATATCCATCTTGAGGTCTGATCTTCTTCAGGTGTGCCTCTAGATATACTTTTCATGTATTTTCATCTTCTGCAATGACTTTCGTAAGCACTCCAATGCCTGATTTTTTTATTTGTTTTTGTCTTTTTGAGACAGGGTCTCTCTATGCAGTTCAGGCTGGCCTTGAGCTCACTTTGTAGCCCAGGTCCCAAACTCACAACAATCCTCCTGCCTTAGCCTCCCGAGTGCTGGGATTACAGGCATGCACCACTATGACCAGCTCCCAATGCCTGTTGGAATGCCTATTAATTTCTAGCTAATTTTGGCTGTCTATACTAAGAGTAAAATGCTTAATCTGGCAGATGCAGAAACTCAAGAAGTTTACAACACATTGTAATGTCATTTAACATTAACAGCAAGAGTTTTTACTAACCCTAAACTGGGGAGCACAAGGGGAAACCTTCACATTAATACGTTCAAATTATGAATTGAATTACATCAAAATTAAACTGACCTATTATTCCTTTTAAAAGATATTTTATCAACCAATTGAAACCATTAAGGTGAAACAAAATGTGTTTCACATATACATACACACACAGTCAAGCATGTGCATATATATATATATACATATATATATGCAATAAAATAGGAATAAAATACAGTTACTGCCATTTGAAATCATTACCTTATAGGTTACAAGTAATGGTTTTCCTATGGTATCTGTTATAGATTAATTAAAGTGTATAAAATATGTAATAACTATAAAGAGCACTGTTTTGTGATTAGAAATATATTTTTCTCTGTATTCATAAAACACACTTGAAATACTTAAGAATGGAATATTTGAAGGTGATTTTTTGAGTCAAACAAAATTACAAGAAAATTCCAGTAGTCTAGAAAAATCTTTAGTTTCTCTACAATTTTTAGCAATGATTTAGCACATGAATAAAGTAAGATTATTTACTGTTTTCGGAGTAAAATGTGGTTCATCCCTCCAGCTGTTTCTTTATTTTTCTTCCTAAATGTCATTATTTTGACTTAGGCCCTTCTGAAAATGAAGACTGAGACAAAGTCTCCATTGACTCTATGTTTTGGAAACATAAAATCAGTTTTTACAAAAACCAGAACAGAATAGGCCAAGTGAAAAGAGAAAGGAATAAAAACTGATTCTTACTGGTATTACTGAGTTAATCAGCAAACAGGTGACTGGTACTCAAGTCTGGTGGCACTTTCTGGGAATTCTTGGGAAATATCTGAGAGTTATTGCCAGCAAATGGAAAACAAAAGTATTTCCTTCGTCTATTTCCACCTTTGTTTGTACTGGGCCAAGGAGTCAGAAATTAACTGCTTTTTCCTTCTAGATTACTCGTGCATGTGGACTTTGCAGAAACCCAAGAATATCAAGGAATCATCAGGTAGGGAGCACCAGCAGTTGGTGCATGGCCCGAGGAAAGCCACTGTCTGGTTGCATCTGCAAGAATTGGTGTAGGGCTGCACAGACCCAGTCACCTTATGAAAGCAAGGATTGTAGTTTGAGGTGGGACTCAGAGTATAATGAAATAGGCCACAGTAGTTGTCCAAGACTTGTCTTCTTTCTCATGTAGTCTAAACTCTTTGAAGCTCCACAGTCCCAAGCATTGTGTTGTTCTTGCCACACTCCTCATATCTGAGTGATTTGTGGTTTTGTTATTTTTTTAAGACATAGTCTCATAATGTAGTACAGGCTGGCCTTGAACTCACTTATGTAACCCCAGGTTGACCTCAACCTCAGTGATCCTCCTGCCTCAGCCCCCCTATCAGTGCTGGGATTACAGGTGTGCGCCACCACACCCAGCTAGTGGATTTTTTCTTGTTGGTATATCTGAGTGATTTTACCTATAAACCTTATTTTTCTATTTATTTATTTATTTATTTATTTTTTGGCGGTACTGGGGATCAAACTCAGGACCCTGTGCTTGCTGGGCAAGCGCTTATTCTACTGAGCTATATCCCCAGCCCAACCTTATTTTTCTAGAACCAAGTAGAAACAAAATAGATACATTTTTGTCATTAAATATTTTAAAATTCTAAGCAGTAGTTTACAGATTGCCCATGCTGCAAAACTTTGGATGTCTTGGTCTTATTTACAGCTTCCATCCACTCAAAAGATTCTCATTCTTGATTTTTCTCCATTTCTTCCAGTACTTAAATTAGTCAATTATCTTGAAACATCTTAATCTTATTTGAATCACATAGCACAATAGATAATTTTTAACATACTTCGTTGGGATATTTTTAAATAATACTTACATTACAACATATTCCCCAAAATATTAGTGTCCTACTGTGGGTTGCTGTAACAAATTACCATAGACTGGGAAGGAAGGAGATTAAACAACAACTCCAAGAATCTTTGTTTCTCAGGTTCCAGAGACCAGTACAGTTGGGTTCTCTCCTGGATCATATCTTCACAGGGTGTACAGCTCCTGGCATTCCATTTGCAAAGGCACCAATCCAATTAATGGTGGACTAACCATCTCCTCAAGGCCTCATGCTTTAATACAGTCAGGTGTGGGGGTTGGGATTTCCACAAAACATGTTGGAGAGACATAAAAAATTAATCCACCTCAATGCATATATGCCAACATGAATGGAATATTTCCTTTAACACTGTTCTTGAGGAGATGCTCATTTATCACCACAGACTTTTTTATATCCATCTTATTCCTGGCAAAATGCTTAAGGATTGTGTATGGATCTGGATATAATTCAGAATCTTGATGCTGAAGAAAAACTGCATAACCACTGAGCACTTAATGCTAAGAATGCCCACCAAGCAGCAAAGAAGCTAGTTCTTCATCAAAGCTAAGGATTAATGCTTCATAATATATTGAGAAACAACGTCAGCGGCTTCAGTCTTACTTAACATACTTTTACCACTATTTTTCAAGGTGCTTCAATTATTCCCTTCAGAGAGGGTTGTGGCTTTTTTGTGTCTGTTTTTTTAAAACCTCTTGTCGATGTAGGAACTCTAATAAGTCAGAATTCCCAGGTGCAGTGTAAGGTCCTGGTGGATCTTTGGTAAGTACCAAGATTCTTATTTTATCAACACAGTTTTCCAAAAGAATCAGCACTATATAAGAAAAAAATAAATCAAGGGATTTGATCATTTATCACTCTTCTCATTCTAGAACTATGTTCTCCGAGAAAAGTAAAGAGCCATATACAGAAAGTGTATACAATATAAAATTACGTGTGATATTTTCCAATACCATTAAAATATTTTTTTTAATTAAAAGGGAACAAAACTTGTGATAGGGTAGAGTCAGACTAGATGACTTTATGGGTCTGAAAAAGGACTTGTAAAAAATGGGCGGTTTGAACTTGGACTGGAAAGGGGCAGGAAAGCCATTCTTTATAAGGATTGAGACATGAACGGTTACATGGGAGTGCACTACTCCGCCCTCATAATGACATTTTCCTATCTCCTTCAGTTCCTCTCTGCTGCTTTTTCTATAGCTGTTTGAGGAACTGGCTCCCTCCTGTCACTTGTCAGTATTAAACATTCCCATATCATCTTATTTATGTTAGCATCAGTATTAACGCCCTGCTGGTTACATTCACGATAATATATAATTTAGGATGCCCTCATAAGGATCCCGGGTGGAATTACCCGGCCTCATCACGTTCCCCTTGGCTGCTTATCACCGGCTCCCCTCAGTACGTATCACATCTGGGGGGTCTGGTTGTCAGTGCCACAAGTGTCAGGCAAGGCAGTCAGCTCTGCAGCCCACGAGACACTATCGTTCACCACCAAATGGACTGTACCCCAGCAAGCCACCTAGCTGTATCTGCACACGCTCTCTGAACTAAGTGCGATTTGGGGGACTGTTCTCAAAGATTTCAGGTTCCTGGCCAAGTTTACTTTACCTGTTCCTGTGGTTTGTAAAAGGCCTGCTTGCTTCCCTCTGTTTTAAAAATTACTCTAAATTATGTGTCAGTCCCCACATTGCCCAAAGAGCTTCTTCCCTCATTCATACAACTTGATTTGTTAAAGGTGGATAAAGGAATTTGAAAACTTTTTCCCCAAAATAATAAATGAACTTAGATCTTTGACTGTACATAAGAATTTTTTCTCTCTTTAATTCTTTTCTAATGAATCCTAATTAATGTACTCCAGCTCTGAGATACATTAAGCATATCAGCTGGGATAAAGACTGTATATCCATAAGGTCTATTGAGAGAAAGTCATAAATAACCTTCAAACTACTACACTGTTACGTATTACCTGTGTTTCCTATATAATAACTTCTATGTTACATATGGTTATTATAAGTGAACATGTTAAGGCTTTCCCAAGTAGTACATAAGAAAGCAAAAGACATACTTTAATTTCAGTCTTTATTCCTAGTTCTCTCAACCACAGTTCCTGGAAGACATAGGAAGCTAAACAGCAATAAAAATCTATGAGCTGTGCTTTCAGCCCAAAAGCCACAGTGTTTACTCTGACAATTTAACCAAGTTAGCACACTTCTCTCAGCTTTGCATAGGGTAATTGGGATTAAGTGAGATGACAATAATAACAACAATTATACATCACCTAAAATTATTATTTCTGCATAATGTATAATAAGGTGCTCACTATAGAATGTGCATATGGAAAATGTTCAATTACACCATTTCATAAGTTATTACTCCTCTAGCAGAATCATACCCACCAAGATCAGCTACTTGCCTAGAGTAGAAATAATCCTTAATAGTCTTTATTTATTCATAGTGAGAGAAACTTCTACATTTTAATTAATGCATGCTTGTGTCACATCCGTTTTCCTACAAATGGCTCAGCTTTATCCTTTATGGCAGAGTGGTTCTCCACTGTGCATAAAAACTACCTTTTCCTTCTCCATCCATCTGCTGATGGACATATATACTGCTTCCAAGATTAAGCTATTGAGCACTATGCTGCTATAAACATAGGACACGTACTGTAACATGACAGTCTTAGATCTTTTTGGAAGATACGTAGGTGGAAAATAGCTGAGTCAAATGGAGTTTCCAGTTTTACTTTAAATCCTAGTTCTCCAGTTTCCATAGTGGTTGTACCAGCCTACAATCTCACAAATAAGTAAAAGAATTCCTTTTTCCACACAACCATACCAGCATCTGTTACTCTTTGCTTTCTTGCTAACGGCCATTCTTCCTGGGAAAGATAGAATCTCAGTGCTGTTTTAATTTGCTTTTCTTTAATGGCCAACGATACTGGGCATTTCCTCAGGTATTTATAGGACATTTCACGTCTTGTGTGAAGTGTCTGTTATTTTAGTTGCCCGTCTGTTGGTTGGCTCTTTTATTTTGGAGGTCTACACTTTTCAACTATTTATATATTTCATACATTAGTGCTTTGTCTGAGGAATAGCTGGTAATTTTTTTCCCATTCTGTATATTAGCTCTTTGCACCACTTGTTGCTCTCTTTGCTGTCCAGAAGATTTTTAGTGTTATATGATCCCATTCGTTGTTTTTCATTTGTAGCTTAGTGAGTATATTTTTTCTTCTTTGTTCCCAAAAGATTAGCCCGTACTTTTTTCTGGCTGTATCCTTTCCTGGTTTGGGAAGCAGTGTAATGCCAGCTTTCAAGGATGACTTTGGAGTACTTCCCTTTTGATTTCATTGAAGAGTTTGAGGATTGGCAACAGATCTTGTCCAAAATTCTTGTAGAATTTGGCATTGTGATTAGATCATCTCTAAGGTTCCTACAAAATTTGGCAGCGAATCTTTATGGACCTGGGTTTTTCTTAGACAATGTTTTTATCATCATCATTATTATTATTATTATTACTCCATTTTATTGACTGATATTATCCAAGATTTTCAAGCCTTCTTAGTTTAGCTTTGGTAGTTCATATATGTCTAGAAATATATCCAGTTCTTCTGAATTATCCATTTTATTAGAGTCAGATTCTCCAAGTAGCTACCGATGATCTTTTGGATTTTGGCAGAATCCACTGTGATTTCACCTTTTTCATTTCCAGTTGGGTTGATCTGGATATTTCTTTCCCTTTTTTTTTCATAAGAATGGCTTATGAAAGGTGCTTGACAATTTGTTCATTCTTTCAAAAATCCAACACTTAAATTAATTGATTCTTTGTATTGTTTTTGTTTGTTTTATTAATTTCTACTTCTATCTCTGTAACTTCTTTTCTTATAGTAGCTTTGGATTTCTATTGTTGCTTCTTTTTTAACTAGGACCTGAGCCACAACATTAGGTTAAGCAGTTGAGCTCACTGTGTTTTACTGATGTGGACATTCAGAGGTATGAACTCCCTCCTTAGATCTACTTTACCATGTTCCATAGGTCTGACATGTGGTACTGGTGTTTTTCTTTGATTCTAGGAAGTTTTTGATTTATTCTTCCATTTCTTCTGTCACCCCTTAACTATTTAAGTGGGTATTGTTTAATCTCTAAGTGTTTAAAAAATGTCTGTGGTTTAATTCGCCAGCAACTTGTAGCTGCACAGCACTAGAATTGGATAATATCTGTGAGATTATTTTGACTTTGTTGTATTTATTTTTGTAAGCTTTATGGCTTTATGGTCTAGCGTGTGGTCTATGTTGGAGATTGTTCCATGTGCTGCTCATAAGAATGTATACTCTGTTGTAGTTTGGTTGAATACTCTGTAGATTTCCACTAAGTCCATTTCTTTAAAGACATGGTTCAACTCTGAAATTACTTTAAGTTTTTGTCTCATTAATTTGTGTATTTATGACAATGGGGTGTTATGTTAATTATTGTGTATTTATGACAATGGGGTGTAATGTTAATCCACCATGATCATATTTACTTGGTCTTTTATATCCAGAAACATTTGTGTTATGAAGATACGTGTGCCTATATGTGGTGTGTATATATTTTTAATTGTCTTTTCCTATTCTTTTGTTTCCTTAACCAATATTTAGTGACCTTTGTCTGTTCTATTCAGTTTTGAAATCCACTTTGCCTGTGTTATGGTTTGTGTCCTGATGTCCCCCCAAAGCCACATGCAGTCAGCGGGTCGGCTTCTAGTGTGAGTCATTCATGGTCCAATGCTGGGATTATGGGTGGGAGTGCTACACCCGCCCTGGGGTGAACAGCCTGCATAACGTATAAGGGAGGGAGAGATGCTTGCTCACTATCCTCCCTTTTTTCTCTTGTTGCTTTTACTGTTTTCTACCACTGTAAACTGTTGCCCTCTGCCATGTGGCACTCTGCTTTGGAGCCAGCTGACTCTGGACTCCACAAAATGCGAGCTAAATAAACCTTTCCTTTCTTCATTCTGGGCATCAGGTGTTTTGTCTGAGCAACGAAAGAAAAGTAACCAAGACAGTCTTAAATTAGGATAGCTATTCCTGCTTTTTCCTGAGTTATTGAATATCAAAAGATATTGAATATCTTTTTGCTTCTTTTGATTTTCAATCGCTGGATATTTTAAAATACTAAATGTGTCTCTTGTAGGCAGACTACCACTGAGTTTTGTTTTTGGATCCATTCTGCCGACCATGTCTCTTGATGGAGGAGACCATTAACATTTTAAAGATTATTGAAATGTACTGACTGGTTTCCATTATTGCATTGGTTTTCTGCTGCCGATTCCTTTACTTTTCCCTTTTGCTTGACTGCTAACCTTGTTTTTTCTATTCATTCCAGTAGGCTCTTTGGATGTGGCGCCTTTTTTTTTTTTTTTTTTTTTTGTGATGACTTGGAATTTCTTAAGAGTCTTTTGTCATGGAAAATTCTAGTTTCTCCCTCAATTTTAAATGATAATTTTGTGGGACATATTAATGTGGCTTGAAAGTTATTTGCTTGTAGGACGTGAAATATTTCCTTCCATGTTCTTATGGTCATTAAGCTTTGCATTGAAAAATCAGCATTAATTCCAGGAAGGTTACTTTTATAGGTAATTTAAAAAATTTTCTAACAGCTTTTAAAATTCTGTCCTTGGGTCGGTCTCTGTGAGTTTTACCTATGATGTGTTGTGAAGTTCTTTTCTGGTCATGGTTATTTAGGGCTCTATATGCCTCACTTAACCCTATGTTAAATTCTTTCCCTAGGCTTGAAATATTTTCTTCTATAATTTCTGTAAACAAATCTTTATGCCATTTATATTGTCTTCTAATCCGTCATTAATTCCAATTACTCTTAGGTTGGTCATTTTTTTGTGCCATCCAGCAGATGTTGGGTCCATTTCCCAGAGCTCTTTTGTCTTCGAGGTCTGTCTGAGCACATGGTCACCCGCATCAGCCCTGTCTCCCAGTTCTCATGCTCTCCTGACATTGGTCACTTCTTTGGCTTTTACAGTCAACAGAATGTTTTATCTGCTAGATTTCTGTTTGATAAATTTTCATGGACTCTAATTCTTTGCTACATTGATTATTAATTTCTTGCACCTTTTTTAAGTTCTGTTAGCTGCTTTTTATTTGTACCTTTACAAGATCACTGATCCATTATCTGTTTTGTTATATCAACCATGAATTCATCAGACAGGTTATTGACTTTTTTGGCTTCTTATTTGTGATCTCATATAATGTAATTCACCCATTTTAAACAATTTTCTCCCCATCTGTACCCACTGAATCAGCGATGAGGGAGTGAGGAGATTGATAGGGGGGCATTCTGTAGCCTTGTTTTGTCATGTTTCTATTGTTTGTGTGTGTTTTGTGCTGTGGCTTGAGGAACAATTAGAGTGGAAGGACTTAGCTGCTGGTATGGAAGTTTCTTTAGCTAGGATCTGCTTGTGAGTGGCATGAGCTTGACTTTGTATTTCAGTATTTATCTGTTTTACTTACTCAGGTTCATAGGATGGGGCCCAGCCACTCTGTTGCAATCTGAGAATCCCAACATCAACAGATACAACATTCATCAATCACGTTTACTAAGATTTGCTAAAGCAATTTCACCCATTTATCAATGCTCCATATATAATGCACTATACTATTGCTATGAATTGGTAGTCTGGGGTGTGATGGGAGAGGAAAAAGGAAGACAGAAATAAAGGGAATAAATAAGTTAACACAGAGAAGAAACACATCAATAGTTGACAAGTAGGCAGGAGATCCAGTTCTGACAGATTTATTTTATTTCATTAATACCTGTCTGCATACATAATGATCACATTCATCGTGGGGGGTTGGGTCCTGTGAGACCTACTTTTTCTTTTTACATCCCCTCCCCATTCCCCTCTCTGCAATTCTTAGACCCCTTCCCCTTCCCAGAGGTCTATTTCCTTATTTACCATTGTCTATTGTTTATTTTGCTCTTTGATTTATTATACTTTGGAGTTTTCATATAAAAGAAACCATATGATCTATAAGCTTGTGTGTCTGATTTACATCACTTATATTATGAATTTAAGGTGTACCCATTTTCTTACAAATGACTTAAATTTATTCTTTTATATGGCAGAGTAGTACTCCATTGTATATGAAAATATTTTCTTTATCAACTCATCTGTCAAGATATATATATATATATATATATATATATATAGTGCTGCTATAAACGTGTGTGCACTTACCACTGTAATATCTTCAACTCTGTTTTAATTTCATTGCTTTAATGGGTGGGATGTTGCATTGTTTATATACTTGTTGCACAATTCTTAAAAGTGTCTATTAATTTCAGTTGCTCATTTTTGATCTAGTCTTTCATTTGGAGAGGCATCTAAATATTTTGAGTAATTTGTACATTCTAAATGTTAGTTCTCTGCCTGAGGTATATGTGGTACCCATTGCCCCCATTCTGCAGGTTGTCTCTTTAACATGTTGATTATTGCTTTTCCTGTACAGAAGTTTTAACTTGAACATAATCCCATTTTTGATTATTCATGTTATTTCTCATTGAATTGGGATTCTGTTCAGAAAGTCCTTGCCTGTGCCTATGTCTTCAAGAGTTTTACCTATTTTATCTTCTAACAACTTGTTTCTGTTTTAACCTTTAGATCTTTGATTTATTCCTATTTTAGTTTAGTACATGGTGAGAGATATTGGTCTATGTTCACATTTTCTGCATGTGGATAACCGGTTAATAGCATCATTTCTTGAAGACTCTTTTCTTCTTTCAGCACATGGTTTTGGGCCCTTTGTCAAAGATCAAGCAACTGACTGTGTCTGGGGTTGTTTCTGCATCCTCTGTTCTATTCTCTTAGTCTACATGTCTGTTTTTTACAGCTAAAGTAAAAGAATAATGTTGAGAGAATTTGAGAGAGTATTTTTGGGATCCAGAGCAGGAATGCAAAGGAAAGAAAGTATAATTGAAGAATGAGGGAAGCTGTGAGGACGTCAAAATTTGTTAACGTCTTGACATCTTATGTTTGGATCTGTTGTACATGATTTTGTTGAGGTTTACACTGACAACAATAAAAGTTACTATTAAGATTAAATCACTGTTTAATTCTTATTTTTCTTTGCACATATGCAGATATCACTTGTGCATATGCTAGGTAAAAGAAGGAAAGGAAGAAAAGGGAAAGAAAAGGAGAGGAAAAATACACAAGCATAAAGAAACGTACACGGTTGAAAAAATACAAAGCATCACATCACAGTCCTATTTATATTGTAGTATGAGTTCAACTAGTGAGGATTCCACCCTAGTTCCCACCTCTCCCACCTCCAATCCCACATTCATACGTGGGGAAGCTATGACCTTTAGGGAGGACACAAGCTGGGTCCTGGGCCTGGCTGTGTCCTGCTCCCCTTTCCTGTCCGAGTGTTGCTGTAACAAGCTGCCTCTTCCTTCTGCACTCCCCAGTCCACAGCATGCTGTCAGCTCTTTCAGGTCTCTGAGCTGGTCCCCTCCTGTGACCACCCCAGCTGCCAGTCTGTGAGAAAATGAGCCTGTGGATCCACACAGCCCTCTGAGCCCACCTCCCCACTGCAAGTCTCACTGAGGGCATTGCCACCTGTAGGCCCTTGCCCTTGTCTTAACATCGACCTCTCAGTCCATTTGGTGGGGGCGGTGACTGGCCTAGTTCCAAGTTTTCTGCTGATTTACCCCAGGGGACTCAGTCCTGATTCTTCCCTGCGTGACAAATTCTGTAGCTGTTTCTATATTCTTCTTCCAAAAGCATTCTGCCAAAAGTGGCAGTGAGAAGCTCTGGCCTGGGCACCACCCTCGGGCTGTCTGCCTGCAGCCTTCTCGAGTTACTCATGCCAAACTATCACTCTCCTATCTGCAAATGCAGAGAAACCTCAGGGCCTGTTGCACTCATTGGGCCCTAGCTGGGGATGGTGGAGGCTCTCATGCAGGCACCTGGTGTGAAGCAGTGGACACCGAAAAGAACATCCCATGGGCACAACACATCTGGAATTGGCAAGAGCTTCTTCTGGGCCCAGTCTGCACACTTCTCCCCAGAATCGTGCTCTTCACAGAAGCTCCTTGTTCATGTGGCCTCTAAGCTGTGTTCTTCTGAGTACTTGGATCACAGTCCATAGGTCCCTAATCAGGTTAAATTATGTCTTTAACTTCCTCAAGGACCCAATGGCACCCTCTCCTGCACCACTCCCTGTCTTTGTGGTTCTCTGACACTCTAGCCAGTGAATCTCTCTCACAGGGTTATCCTTGCAGAGGAGTGGGACAGAAAAGTTAAAGACCTTTTCTAGCCGCCTGATGGCACTGAGGTACAGGCTCCCTCCCTCAGGGTACTCCTCTCCCAAGGTGGCATCAACACCAGAGCCTGGCGTAGAGGGTGCTGTGCTCTAGGAGTGGTCTACCTTACCCCTCTGAATCACCCTGATACTGGGCTTGGATCTGGTGGATTTTGTTTTGCTTTCTGTGTCTGGATTTCTCTACTGGACCTTTCACATTTTACATGCCCTTTTCTGATGCATGTCTCAGAGACACCATCTTTTGCCACTGCCATCTAGTTGGCCATTGTATTTTTAAATGGATGAAAAATTCATCAGACCTGGGGCATATTTCAGTCTCCATTGAAAGTGGACAGCCATGGCACTCCCGTTCTGTTCAACAAGTCATCCTTGGGCTCAGGGCCCTGGGCACAACAGCAGTGCCATGAAGGGCAAAAGGAATATGTAAAGATGTGTACCAGGATGGCCCAAAGCAAGTTGCTGGTCTGTTCTATACCCAGCAAGACTTCTCTATGTTTTTATTTTAAAGAGAAAAGAACAAAAACAAGAAAAACAAAAAGACCAAACAACCAACAGCAATAAAAATGATACAGAATTTCAAAACGAGATGATAGGAAATCAACAATGATTCTTGTATTACTTGTTATCTTCAAAGTAATTGCTCGATTACCAGATATAGGTATGCAAGATTAATCAAAAATTAAATAGTAACTGTTCCTTTCAATAAAACAATAGAAATTAGTAGTACATTAATCTTAGCTATTGTGTGTGAATATATAATATATAACATATAATATATATTATATATTTTGTAATATTAATGTTATAACAATATACTGTATAACATATTATATAGTATATTTTATAATATATTATACAATTTAACGTATCATTAATATGTTTTAATATATTTTATACTATATAAATCATTTTCCCTTCTTTCTTTCTTTTCTCCTTTCCTTCATCTCAGTTGTTCTTTCTTTTTGAGTAGTTTCTCTCCCTTTCACAACATCTATTGTGCCTTTTGGGTTTTATTTACTCTTTCAGGTTCTCATACTAGGAGACAATAGGTGTTTACACATGTGGGTCTGATTTATTTCACTTACGAGCATGGTATCTAGTAGGCTTGCTTATTTTGAATTTTTTTTTTTACTTCCCTTTGAGTATCAATCTTAATCCCATGGTGAATTTTGATTTTTTTATTTTTAACGCCACAATTGTATTTTCTTGCTTCATGAATAGAGATATTATATTATGGAAAAAGACTTGGAACAAATTCTAAAGCTAGTGCTTTACACTTCCTGTGGTGTCACTCCCTCTGTGAAATCAGGAATGACTGAGCTTTCATTTATCTTTTTCATGGGCCAGGGATGTAGCTCAGCAGCAGAGTGCCTGCCTGGCAAGCACAAGGCCCTGAGTTCCAGTCCCTGTACAGAAATAACCTTATCTATTTGAAAACTCTATAAAGTTACATTATGAGGCTGTAAGATCACATGATCCCAAACGTATTTCATACTGAAAAATTGTTTATTGATTATTTCCCATTGTCGTTAATATGGGTGCTTGTGACTATCTTCATCTGTATCAACATAAAACTTGCAAACATTTCCATTGTCCACTACCTGACAACCAAAGAAAAGTAAAACTAAGTATTGAAGGGTGCCATTATATTTGGAATTACTATGGCCCTTGATTCTTCACTTGGCTTACTGTTTAATTGAAACATAAATTATAGAAGTATGAACTCCAGTACATAAGGGTTTCCTATACCCAACAGTCTACTATGCGGTACAGTTTAATACAATAAACACAATGGTAAAGCACCAATATCTCTTCTCACTGATACATATAAACTGGCTTTACAACATATTTGCTTTACATAAGCACTTATATTATTTTTCCTTGAATATCTCATGTGCATTTGAATTTTACCGAATTACAACCTAACAAAAGTATTTTGCAGTTTCCGTTGCTCTGGGATTTCTAAAGGACGTGGGTCTTATTTCATTTCACAAAAACCCCATTCTCTCAATGTCTGAAAATTATTCTGGTCAGGAATTTCAACAGATTGACAGTTTGAGTATTGTTAACCTATATTGCAGATGGCCATATGCAGTATGTTCTTCCTTTTCTACTTCAAATAAAGAAAAAAATATACTGTAGGCTTAGATTATTCGCTTGAACTCTCAAGTCTTCATTGATCAAATATTTATTCATTGAATGCATATTTACTTATGCAATAGATATCTACGCCTCCTGTGTACCAGACATTCTGATACAGGGGATAGAAAGTCACATTGGTTCGCACCTCCTAGAGCTCAAGGCTTATTCAGGAATGACCACAGACAAATTGTGATTCTAATGCAAGTGCCACACTAGAAAGATGTGTCACAGCTTTGAGAACACAGAGGGGGAAAATCATATTAAGATAAAATCTTCTCATGTGCTATTAAACAGGATTTGTATCTTTATCATTTACTATCGCTTATTATGTTATTGTTGTTATGAGTTCTTTAAGAGAGCTTCTTTATATACAGTGTAATGCCTATAATATAATGCCATAAGCACAAAAACTTAAAAAAATTAACGAGTATTTGTTATATCGAAAACCTTATGTAAGTTATTTTTCTGGCTGAAAGAAAAAATAAAATTTCAGTTGATTTCTTCCACTAAATGAAAATTACAAAAATGACAATGAGTGAAAAATTACTCTCACAGAGAACAACAGAAAAATATATTTTCAGAAATTGAAGGTCAAATGGGCAAGCTACATGAGAGAAAATTAGTTTCTTAATCTTATGAAGCCAAATTTGCCTATTGAGCAAAGAGTTTAAGACAAAATAATTGTTGAGTAATTACTCTAAAAGATGGAAAAAAATCAAATTAAAATGCAACCAATTGCTTTTTCATTGTGGCCAGTGCAATTGCTGACATGAATGCTGCAAAATACCACTTTCTTTATGTGAAAGGTGACCTTTTTGCCTGATGATTCAGTGACCAGATTGTCACATGTAAAAATTCTTGTGACTCTGCCTCTCAGAGAAATGCAAAGATTTTATTGCAGCTTCTACACGTGGCAACTCCATATGGAAAACTTAGAATGTTATACATCCTAATCCATACGGATGTGTAACATATATGAAAGTTCATATTTACTAAGTGTTTGCTACGTGCCAGAGACTATCCTGGGTGATAAATGTGTATCAGTTCATTTTAGATACACAAGTCTAGCAGGTATGCAATTTTCTTAAGTTTTAGATGAACAACTGAGAAATAGATAGGTTGAATATGTTGCCCAAAATGTCACAGACATCCAGAAGTAGATCTAGGACTTGAAACCAGCCACATAATAGCAGAAATTCTGTCAATGACCAAACAATGGACCATGTGCCACACAAGGTCTAGAAAACAGGGTATGGTCTTCTGGCTTATATTTCTGTAAGCTACAATCTTTCACTAATCTCACATAGCTAAAAGGAAAGGCAATATATTATTTGATTCATAAATGAATGCACAGTGAGTGAATAGATTTAGTTACCTTTTTTACATATTATATTTACACTACTGCTTACAGTTGGAAAAGCCCCTAGGAAGGTATCCGTAGGAAGACATTTTGATATCTCACATATCAAACAGAAGACACTTAGGATTTTCTTCCCCTTCTGAAGCTCAGAAAAACAGATTTCATTAGTGCATCTGGAAATAAGTCACACAAATATGCACAAATAGGTAACTGAGAGTTGAGTTCGTTCAGAAAGTGAGGTAGGACTTCGCATTGATATCAGGGATGTAAAAACGCATGCTAAGCAACACAATAAAGCAAGTGTTGTGATAAACACTCCTGTGATGGAGGTGGACATTTGAAGCCTTCAATATGAGGCTATATTGAACTGCTCAGGTGGCCACCACAAAATACTGCAAATCAGGTGGCCTACACAACCCAAAGTTATTTGAAAATCTTGGTGATATGGACAAATTTGGAAAAAGACAAATGGTGAAAATTAACTGAAGTAATAGAACAATAAATACAGAGATAGAAGAAATTGGAAATGTTATCAAGTATCTACAACAGAGAAGATCAGGGACAATTGCTTTGAAACTCTCAGGGGAAGTTAATCTTTAAGTGATAAAAGCTTCGTGGTAATTCTGCATGCTACATAAAATATTGATAACTATCTACTTTGCACTTATAATTTGTGAGACCATTGCAACATCATATTATTTCATGTAAATCTTTATGTATATACTCAGCCATTAATATAAAAATTTAAGAGGGTTCACATAACAGAAAAATATGGCCAGATATGCAAACATGACCATTTCTGGGGAGGGATGCAAACATAACTAAATCAATATCGTCACTAAGTTGTATAGAAATATAAATGCTATGCCCATAATTTATGGAAGATTTAAATAAATAAAGCTATTGGTACAATATACACATAAGACCCAATAACAAAAATTAAAGAATATTCAGTAGATACAAACATTTAATCAAGTTAAATAGAAAGATGGAACATATATTTGACTTAAACATAGAATATAAATTAATCACCTTAACATGAGAATAGTATCTATCCTACACAATGGCCAGCCATAACATAGTTACTACAAACCAAACTATGTCAAAGACATCAGTCATCACTTTTAGTACTTATTCCAGAAATTCTAAGCTATTATTTATAATAGCAATAAATTTAACCTATTGAAAATCGTACATAAAAATTTATTTACAAAGCCTATTCAGACAAAACTTGCAGACTGAATAAGCAAACACAAACTTTTAAAATCAAGAACAGTTCCCAAAAGTTATCCTATAAAATATAAAAGTATAAAATTAATAATTTGCCCTATTTCACAACTAATCCAGATAGAAGAGAGAATAAAAGATGCAGTACATAGTGACAAGGACAGAAAAATATAAAATGCCTTAGAAAAAGTATTTTCTATGTTATTAACCACAAATTTACTCAGAAATGTGACAATTTTAATTGGATTGTTTCAATACATGTGTTCAAAGAATTATATTTGGCATGTAATTTTTTTCCCAAATAATTTAACTGCATATACATGCATATGTCTTCAAAACACTAACTTTATTTTTTTCAAAGTTGGACTTCATAGATGACAGTCTAAAGTAATGTGAAAGAATAAACAAGTTATTTATTATGTTATTGCAAAAATGATTAAAAGGAAAATTCACATAAAGACATTTAAAATATGCCATATCTCTCTGGCATGAGCTGAGAGGTAAATGGAAGACAACAGATAAATAGAACACTGAGATACCCTTAAAAACCTTAGACATATTTATGAAAGTGATAAAGCCTTATAAAGAATTCATCAAAGGAAAGATTATGCTATATTGTTGGAAAGAATTGACAAGGTAGTTGAAAAACAAATTAAGTTGCTCCTCATTATATATTGAGTATGAAAGTAATCTCAAAGAACTAAAAATCTGATATAGAAATAATTACAATTAAAAGTTAGAATAATATCAATTTGACTGATCTAAGTAAAAAATGCAGAGACCAAGAGAAAATAAGATATACGGTATTTGACTATATAAACTTAATAACTTTTGTATAACAAACCTAATGAAAACCTCAAGACAATTTCCCCAAATCTTTGTGAGAAATGGGTGACTGAAGAAATATTATCACTGATAAGTGTAATTGACAAAATCTCTTTAATACAACAATTTAAATAGCTTTCACATTTTGGGAAATAGACCAATAGGCAATCCATTTATTAAAAAAATCAATAATAAATAAAAACTCATTTTACTAATAATCAAGTGGCAAATGGAAACTTAGTCCCAAAATTCTTATCAAGTACATAAAAACGTTTAGAAAATATCTTCCTTTTCCCCTTCTCCAGTCATTTCCTGGTCGTCAAAAGACATCAGAGACTAGCTGGGGACTCTTTTCTCCCCAACATTACTCAAACAATATTTTTTAAGAGAATGAAAGGCAAAGAAAACAAGCAGCACTCAAACTACAGTGTTTGCTACAAATTAAAGGAAAACCAGAACAACATCAGGTATAAAAGTTAATAGATCTTTGCAGTAGTCTAGGAAATAAGTGATTCCAGCCTTCGTGGGACATAGGCCTAAGTAGGATGAAGAAAGAGAGTGAGCTTTAATAATATGACAATATCTGAGTTGACTAAATGTACAAATTAACTAGATGTAGGGCTAAGGGAGTTGAAGACATAATGCTTTTCACTTGGCGCACTGGGCAGGTCTGTGGTTGTTCACGACAACATGGACAAGAGGACTGGTGTTTGGGAGGATAGAGGTCCTCTGACACAAGATGCGAAAAGTGACTTTATTTAAACTCTGATGGGAAACAACCAGGAGAAACACAGAAGCTAAGGATACAGGAAAATGAGGCTAATTGATGGAATGAGGTCACTTATTTTTTCCAGAATTTAATGAGGTGGAACAGCCTTAGCTCTGAGGCTGTCTTTTCCACTGTGGTGTAGGGAAGGAAACAAAAGTGTTCTCTGTCGATGTATTCTCTCTTTGTGCCTCTGTTTTCTTTATTATGCTTGCAAAATGTGACACTTTTGTGGGTATGTAATTACCTAGGAAACTGAGTATTCAAAAGATTGCTTTGACTGTTCCTTTCAGTAAACCACAGACATCAGCAATACACCTGTTCCACCCATCCTTACATATGTATATAAATTTTTTCATTAAGAAAACAAAATAACAAAAGCAAACACATGAACAAAACATCCCAGAGAATAATAAAAATGGTACAGAATTTCAAAACAAGGTGATAGGATATTAACAATGGTTGTTATAGTTCATAATGTCATCTCCAAAATGGTTGCGCATGTAATCAGAGTGACTGGTCTGAACAGAACCACATGCAGTATAGGAGCCATTGTTGAGCTCCTACCCTCTTGTATGGTGAAGTCTGCATCATTTCCAATGTTCTTTTTTTATTACTTGTTGCTGACTGTGATTGTTTGAGCAATCTTACATTCTTATGTCTGGTGGACTGAGCAATTTCGCTGACGATGACAGTATGTAATATAACAGCCATTGTTAATTCCTGTCATTTTGTTTTGAGGTCATGTATTGCTTTTCTGTTTTTGTGTTGTTTTGGTTTTGTCTTCACTGTTGTTTTACTAGTATTTTTAATTTATAAAATAAAAATGAAATGATACACATATTAAAAAAGGATTGCTGATTAGGAAGGAAATCGGGGTAAGAGGATGTTATGACTTGTATCTAGGTGTCTGCCCAAAGCCTCATGCACACATAGGTAGGCTTTTGGGAAGTGGATAGATCTAGGATGTATGAATACGGATTAATGGTATGTGATAACTAAACTGGCTTAGCATACCTGTGAGCGTCCATAACGAAGTTCCACTGTGGGTGTGGGTGGCACCAACCATTAAGCCTGTAACCTAGATGGAATTTACAGGAAAGAGGGCAGGCAGGCTACTTCTGCGGGCTGCTTTCTGCCTGCCCTTTCATGGACTATTTTTCCTCAGGGATGCCCCTCTGCCGTGCTTCCCTGCATTACAGCCAGCGGACTATGAACTGAAACTTCTACAAAGTGTGAGCTACAATAAGCCTTTCTTCCTTTAACTCTGTATGTCAGGTATTTTGTCTCAGAAATGAGAAAGTAACCAATACAGAGGGTTAGACGGGCCCTTGAGAATGTTCTGTTCAAGATGTAGAAAAATAAACCAGTGGGGCCAAATGATTGTCATGATACAACCCCATTCCATCACCACCACTAAGGATTCAGTATCTGTATCTCAAAGACAACTGGTTTATCTCTTAGGAGTTTTAGCTTCTAAACACTCTTTCCACCCTTTTATTAACAATGTCCTTTTTCCTAAAGTGTTAATGGTTCATCTCTTAGCTCACTCAGCTGCAAGTTGCTTAAACTTGCTTTTCTCTTAACATCTCTTTAGCAATTTTTATCATATTATCTCAGGCTTTTTGCTTTTCCATAGTTTGTTGCTCATGTCTCAGTCCTTACTGGTTTGTCCTTCTACTGTAAATTTAACTTGGAGTTTCAGAAATTCCTCATTAACTACAGTGATATGTTGTGATTTAATACCAGTAAAACTGGTGCTAATTAGTTTCACAAGTTCAAAAGATGATCAGCCTGCAAAATTTTATCTGATCCAGAAATTGTTGCCATAGCAATAGTCCATCTAATATGGTGTGTATCTTTATAGGTAGATTCTCTCTTTTGCTCCTGTAGGGTTCTGAGAATTCATTACCTTTTGATGCATATTATGGTGTTGATTTTGTAAGTGTATTATTCAAGGTTCTTCAAAGAAACAGAATTAATAGGACAGTGTTGTGATACATAGAATACTTGTATAGAGAAAAATGTATATAGCCATATAAGGAAGGTATACTGTAAGGCCTAGACATAGAGAGTTATTATAAGGTCTTGGCTTACCTGATTATGGGGCTAAGAAGTTGAACATTCTGCCATTTGTACACTGAAGACCAAGGAATGCTAATGGTAGAGTTAAAGGGGATGAGGAGTGGGAAGCTAATGATGAAGATTTCATTCCGAGTCTCAGGGCTTGTACACCAGGAGCATAGAAGCCAGAAGATCAATGTCCCAGTTCAAGGAGTCTGTCAGAGAGCAAATTTACACTTCCTCAGATTTTTACTCTATGTAGGTTCTGGTTGGAGTTGCTGATGCTCAGGCACATTAGGGAAGGTCAGCTACTTTATTCCTCCCACCAAATCTCACAGTAACCTGTCCCAGAAGCACCTTCAACACATCTAGAAATGTTGTGTGACCATCTGCCTGACATCTCACGGCCTAAGCAGGTTGACACATACACTCAACCATCACAAATGGAATGACAAGAATTTTATGTTAGGAAAAATTATAGAAAAAGAGCCAAGAGCGATAAAGCAATCAGTTTAGCTGGACTCATAAAGTGGATAAAAGTATCTATTGTTACCAGGTAGAGAGTAAGAACTTAAAGGTAAATATTCTGAGAGATATTGTGCCTTAACAAATTTAAAGCTGCATTGTCCCTATCTGAAACAGCCTGTTTTACATCTGCAACTCAAATCCACAAACTTCGGCAACAGAGGACTAGCTGGGTTTAGATATCTAGGGCCATGCACTCAGTAGACAGAAGCAGGCATAAGGTTCGATCAAGCATATTCTCAGATCAATGGTAGCAAATGAGACCACGGAGTTAGCAGCAGTTATGGCTGCCAGACAGGTTTGCAGTCCACACCCAACTCCCATAGCCCTTCATAAACCCAACTGGGAGATACTTTGTAGAACAGAAATTCTGACAGAAAGACCAAAGAAAGACTAAAGTATCAAAAATGATCATTTAAGATGTGTGATTTATATAGTAATGTGATGAGACCCACATTTTGAATTTAAAAATGAGTAGACAAGTAATTATTCTGTGTGTGCAATGTCTGAAGTCAATGTTTCTAATGCTCTTGAAAATGTTATCTGAAAGTACTGGGTGGAAAACTCTAAGATATAGCTAAAATTTTATTTAAACACTTTCTTTCTCTATGTATATTACCATTTGAGTTTAATTTCCAAAGCTGACTTAACACAGCAGCATATAAAGAATTTCATCTGAAAAAGCAAGAACTCTGAAGGAACACAGCTACTATCGAGGCCTTTGATCAGCAACTGTTTACGTGGCATTTACCCTCGGAGTGCCTGAAACTGCTTTATAAGCACCTGAATAGTAAAACAGACCTCTCTGCCTACTATTCAAATTCACTGTTCTATACTCTTTTGAGTCAGAAGTATAATCATGCAAAATCTTCTAAGACTTGGTCTCACTGTTATTGGCCATCAGTTTCTGAATGCAAGCAAAGAAAAGTGTTGTTGGATGAAGTTTCTTATAAACAATAGCTCCAGAGTAACAAGTATCATAAAATAAATATTGACTCATATAATTCACACACTCTGCAATTATAAGCGAGAATCTTATTCTCAGCATATGTTTTTAAAGCAACACTTTCTGGGTCTAGACATCTTTATTGTTCCAATACAGATACCCCAGTCTTTATTGCCACCAACTACTTGACCTTAGACAAATAGATGAGCATCAGTTTCCTCATTTGCAAAAACAGACATAATTACCGTGTACATTTCACCTGCATGTTAGAAATTTTAAAGGAATTAACATCTGCAAGGCATTTGAACCATACTTTATATAGGAAGTGACCCATACTTACTCATTAAATGAACAAAAGAAATATATTTCCCCTGAAGGCTAAATAACAAAACCTATATAAAAGTCGGATTCAGGAACCTTGGTCATTTTTTAAACAAACTAGAAGTTCTTTGTTCACTGATAATAATAATTGGCAGATGTTTGGTCACTTATACATTGAGAGCAGAAATATGCCAGGTATGATTTAGGTGCTTGCTACTGAAATCTAAGTACAAACACCCGGTCTCTGCATTATGAGTCTAGTCACAACTGAGCAGAAATGACAAGGGAAGCAACCACACCAACGAAACACACGGATGTGGGGAAAGCTGCTGCAGCGGCAGCTACATAAAAACACCCTATCATGTGATGAAGCACGCGCGTGGGGCTTAGATTTAGGTGCTGGTGGGAGGTCAGCTCATCAGCAACCCTTCCCTAAACAGCTGCCAGGACAGCTGAGAGAGCAGAAAAGTGAAAAGGAGTAAATCATCAAAAAGGAGGGAACCCTTTCTGGAGAGAGGAAAGAGATGGTTGGGTGACCAAGAACAGGACGGCCTAGCCTGGCCATGCAAGGGGTACAAAAGGGAGCGGGCGACGCAAGGAAGGCACAAGCTCTGTGACAAGACTAGAGACAGAAGCAGTGTCCATGGCATCAAAGGCTGTTTACAACACAGAAGGGTTTTAGTGTTCAGAAGTAATTCACTGAAGGGCCTTAACCAAGAGGGCAACATTACCCGTGGTTTAAATCCACAACTGCCTGCAGAATAACAAAATGCCACGCCTCAGCTTACAAGTTTTATTCCATAGGTCTAGGTTTAGGGCAGGTGGGAACATTTACATCTTTAACAGGATCCAGGTAGTGGTGAAGAGATGAAAAAGGAAGCAATCTCTTTCTTGGATATTATAAAGGGTTATATAGCTGTTGCCCTGATAATGAAAAGGTTAATAGGAGAGAAGAATAACAAATTTATTTGATTATTACTTTACATGACATAAGAACTTTCAGAATGAAAACCCAGGCCTAAGGTAAATGATCCTTGGGTTTTGGTTAAGTAAAATCTATTATCCTCTAAGCTCGCAGACTGAATGCAACCCTGAAATGCTGGTCCACCCTGACAGTCTCTCTGTGCAGTGTTCCTCACCTTCCAAGTACAAAGCAGGACTCCTTCTGAATGTGGATCTTGCGATCTACTATAAGACAGTACAGGCTGGAGAATTTCTCTGTAGCCAGATCCAAGGCACATTAGAGTGTTTGTTAGCTTATGCTTTATAGGTTGCTTTGAAGAAAAGTTCCCATGACTTGCCTTGGGAAGGAGAAATCCTGGCTTCTGTGGCTTGTTTCCAGAAACGGAAGGTGGTTAAAGAGATGGGTAGTCACAGGATGATTTACTTCTAAGATTTTTGCTTTGGCATATTGGTTTCTGAGCCCCAGTAATGCTACTGCTCATTCTGCTGGCCTGTGCACTGTGAACAAATTGAAAGGATCGAAATTAGGTGCCAGGTGGCCCATTTGGAAAGCAAAGTCAGTGTCTCATATGAGAGATTATACATATGTGACCTAGGGAAATAGAAAATATCAAGCACTGTACGGAATACTTAGAAGATAAAATCAGAGGATTTAGTACAGGGGTGGGAATGGATATGAAAAGACAGTGAGATGTGGAAAAGAATCCAGTGGGTTAATTGATCTGCTTAGTCATTGGCAATAGAAAAAATAGTAAAATGAGAGTTTTGAGTGTGTGTGTGTGTGTGTGTGTGTGTGTGTGTGTGTGTGTGTGTGTGTGTGTGTGTGTCTTAATGTTTCCTTTGACTGCCTGACTGAATGCTATGAGCTAAAACTTGACAATAACCACAGTGAGTTCTGATGCCTGGTGCTGACAGCCCAGCGTTAAAAACCCGCTGGACTCAGGGGCCCCAGAAAGCACGCGCTAGGAAAATGGCCTGAGAGCACCTCCTGGCTCTGTCTGCAGCATGAGCCAGATTACATTTGGGCTCAGTGTCACACTGGATTGTACCAGCTGAGCTGACGCTGGTAAACGGCGCTCCCAAAGTGAATAAAAACAGCTATTAAGAACTAGTGATTGAATAGAGAAAAGAGAACCAGATGAAAGATCAGACTAAAAGAGGTTAATCCTTCCAATGAGAAAGAAAATTTCAAAGAAATGAATGTAGAAAGTGGCCCCAATAGAAGAAATTATAGTGCAGTAAAACATGACAGTTGGTATTTCTCTCCGCATTGGAAACAAATGTGTGAGACAAAAGGAAACGGTTTTTTAAAAAAGCCGTTCCCTAGGCTATCTAAAGATGAAACAACTACAAAAGTCAGGCGATTGTTGGCATGTGCTAGAGAGCGGCCAGAGGAAGAGAAAAGAGCTGGCCACCCAATTGGTATAGTTTGTTGGCAAAGTCCCGAGAGTCTGAAGAAATGCAAAACACAGGCCAAATCCTGGAAAAATCAGAGATTATATTATATTGAGGACCTCTGATAAAGGGTTCACAAGCACAAATTTAACCACATTTCAGAGCTCAACAAGTGTCTAGCTGCTCGACAGCAAATGGCATTTCTCGCAAGGCTGCAGGCATTTGGCTTAAAATCTGACGCAGAGAACGATGGGGCTATGAATAGTAATGCCCACAAAAAATGCTGAGGAGCATCTGAGGTTTCAGGGTGAACCTTGAAAATGAGACGATGAATAGATGTTTTTACAGCACAGGATACAATATAATGGGGCAGATAGTAGTTAAAGTATAAAACTTTTGTTTTAAATCTTTTAAGCATTCTCAGCATAAAAACAGTAAAATAAAAATTTCGAATAAACGTGCAGAAAGTCAAAGAAAAGCAAGAGCAAAAACAACTAAAAACCAAAAATCTAACTCAGGCAAATTAAAACTTTAAAAAATGTGCAGTACTCAGAAAGCTTTTCTTAATGCTAGGGCAATATGACGATGCCAAATCATAATGGTTACGTGGGTAGGAAGTTACTCTCCATGCCAGAGACTGCCTCAACACTTGGATAATTGTTTCACTTAAAAAAAAAAGTCAAGTTAGACAAAACCACCAAATAACTGAACTTTGAGTTAAATCAGTGTAATGATTAATAAAAAGTGAGGATATTTATTGTATCTCTTGGGAATATATATACTAGAAAATATTTTCTTTTAAGGCAGAGAATTATAGATATATTTTTAAGGATTGAAACAATCTTTGGGTCTTGCAGGGGAGAAAACAAAGGAAAGGAAACTATCAATTAGCTTTGCTATTTGGAATGAATGTTTCATGCGGGTGCATTTACTTCATGCAATAAAACAAAATATAATTGATATAAACAAAAATGAAAGAGGTATAAGGAAATTAGAACAGCTCTTGGACCTGGAGAAACACCTAGAGAACCAAGCCACGCAGGCTGGAATCAGTATCAGCTTCCTGCAACCTCACCAGAGTTTACTTATGTTCTTCTCAGGGACTCCACTGTGATTAACCAGCCCCAACACTGTTCACAGTTGACTGCTTCCATTTCAGTGCCCCCAAAAAAGTTTCAACAGCGTGACTCCCATGCTCAACATTGCTTAGGAGTTCCAAAATCAGACCCAGGGGTGGAGAGGTAATACTCCAATAGCAAACTGGGGTGCTATTATCAGAAGCAGAGAGACCAATGCACAGCAGTGAAAAGCAAAAAAATATGTGTTATATAACGCTTTGAGTACAATGTACTTCTACAGTAACTTTTTAAGAAGGTGATTCCAAAAACTATTAGAAGATTCCATATGTATCTATTTGAATTTTTTAGACATTATTAATAATGAGTTATAGTTTGAATTTATAGATTTTTATGTATGAGCATTTGCACAAAAATGAAAAGAAATCTATTATTATTACAAAAGCTTCACCTACGAGCACTGATTCTTAATTTTTTAAGAAGTAGAGCATAATAGCAAACACATGATGCTTACTATTTAAAAGAGAATAAGTCAAAATTTGTATACATGTGGCAATCTTTTGTAAAAATATCTAACTTTAGTCCACTTATCAATTTATTGATGATTTTTCTCTGGTCATCAGAATTGGTATGAGTTGATCATTGTAATGCCTTTGCCACATTTTTTTAACAAGGATAAAAAGCCCTAAAGTCCTATAAGACATAGTCTGATCATGCACCATGAATGGTTTGGTCTATATAAAAAAAAATAGAAAGTAACCTGCATGATAATTGTGAAATGAATAATCCAAAAATCCAGGAAGCAAAAAAATGAAAAAAAAAACATAGTGAAAGTTAAGATTAGTTATGTCAACATAATTGTCTTAGGAGCCAACAAACCGATTAGTAAATCGCATTCCCTGGTATATCTGCGTGGTCATGGCCATGTGACCTTCAGGTCTATGTCTGCTACCTGGCTGTCTCTTCTATAGTGGATCTCTTGGGCTGTGTTTCTCTCCCAACCCGCTTTCCCAACCATGAACTGAGTGCCCTGCAACCATGAGTCACACTAAACATTTTAATTTGTGTGTGTTTGTTATTACATCCCATTAACAAAAGATGATGAGGACAAACACACAATAGAAAGAACAGTATTTTCTGCCCAGATGCCAGTTTTTCCTCATTTGGGAAAAGAAGCTATTGGCATAATATGTCCTAGATAGATACTACATTTGAGACATTGATCAAGAAGCCAAAACAGATTTTGCTGATCTCCTTACAGAAATACTTCTAAATCAATTTCAGTAGCAGTCTTTCCCAGGGAGGGTTGTATGTCAAATGAACAGAGAAAGCAAGTGAATACACTTTCTTTCACGCACACTTGGTTCATTTTTTGTTTATAAATATAGTGACAGCTTAGCATTTTTCACATGGTTGAGACTCAATAAGTCAACCATTTATTCATACAATGTACATATAGATTTATTAAGCACCTACTGTATTTTCATGGCCGGAGCAGTAGAGTGAAGAAAACAAACTATCTCATGAAGCTTGAATTCTGCTATTACCAAGATAATTGTATTCTCTGGCTGCAGAAGCAGTGGTTATAAAACATATTCACAAAATGCCCAGATGCAGGACTCAAAGAACTACAATTTTTAAACTATGTTCTATCATTTACTTATTGTATCACTTTAGGCAGCTGCTTAGACATTTTGGACTTCAGTTTCTTCATTAATAACATAGAAATATAACATGAGTTAATTGAATAGCTTGTTTGTGTGAAAGTGTGTGTGAGTTCATGGGGGGGGGGGGTGAGCGTGCTGGTCAGATCTCTGTTTGGCAGTAATGAGTACCACATAAGCGTCCAGTATTGTTCTTGTTAAGAAAAATTGGTCTAAATTGAACTCATGGATAAATAGTCCTTAATTTTAGAGAACAGC
The DNA here is from genome assembly GCA_004027595.1 of Dinomys branickii. Taxonomy (NCBI): domain Eukaryota; kingdom Metazoa; phylum Chordata; class Mammalia; order Rodentia; family Dinomyidae; genus Dinomys; species Dinomys branickii. The sequence goes on from PVLD010000655.1 coordinate 222,152, forward strand.
ATTAATGCTATAGAAATAGAAAGAAAAAACAGAACTGGAGACACCAAATGTGCATGGATTTTTGATCTTTGTCTTACTTATTCAAAGGAGATTGTAGACAACAAGAGAAAGTAGAACCCAGTGGTTTCCCTGTTCCTTATATCTGTCCCCGTCAGCTGCTTCTCTAAAGCAGTGATGAAACAGTTTTTCCTTTTCATAGCAGCTGAATGAAGAAGGACATGAGGGGTGCAGTGCTTGGCACAGGCCTGACTCCGTGTAACCATTTATTAAATGGTGACTATTAAATGTTGTAACCCTGACACTGAATCAACATCATTTATTTAGAAGGAATACTTAAAGCATGAAATTTAGAAATAATTTTTCAGTTCTTTTGTGCATTCTGTTTTAATGGAATGATAATTTTATCTTTTTTATTTTAAAAATTTAAGAAACTAACAAAACAATGAAGACAAAATCAAAACAACACAAGAACCACAAAAATGATATATGACCTCAAGACAAAATGATAGAAATTTGCAATGGTTGCTAAACTATATACTGTTACCTTCAACAAAATTGCTCGGTCCATTAGACCTAAGAATGTAAGACTGATCAAACAAAGACAGTAACAAGTAAAAAACAGTAAGAATAATTAAAAAAAAAAACATTGGAAATGATGCAGAGCTTCACCCTACAAAATTGAAGTTCAACAGTGGTTCTTATACTGCATGTTATTTTCCAATCAGTCATTCTAATAACCAAATTCAGAATTTTAAACCATGTTGTTATTTAGTGTTTGTGCTTGTATTTTAACTTCAAAAGGATCTAAAGACATTGTTAATCGGAATAATTCTGTAAGGTATTAAATTTCAGTCTTATGGAAAGAAAAGGATAGGTTTAGAAAGTGTACTACATTTGTTCCTACTTTATAAACAACTAGTTGGAAAAAAATCTCAGTTCATGTTAAATGTAAATGTTGTTCCAATAAAAAGGAGACCATTCCAATAAATTTATTTTGTCTTTTGGAGACAGGATTTTACTAAGCAGTTCAGGCTCGCTTTGAACTCATTTTGTAGCCCTGACTGGCCTCACAGCCACCCTCCTGCTTCAGCCTCCTGCATGCTGGGATTACAGGCATGTGCCACCAGTAAATTTTATCAGTCTGCAATTTTTGTTAAAAAAGAACTGAGTTTTCAACCAGCTGTTAATATGGTAGAAAAAATTGTAACTCACTTTCCTAAATCTATCCTTGATCACACTTTGATACATTTTCAATACTGTTTATAGCTTGTTTTTCTATCTTTGTGTCTTTTTGTTTAAATTGAAAATGCCTCTAAAAAACCCATATCTTATTTTGGAAACAAGATTGTAATTTGCTTAATCACATGGGTTCAACCTCTTTCCTTATTGTTCTATTTTCTAAAATGATGTTTCTTATTTTTAAAAAACTGGGGTAATATTCTCTATTTTTTGAATTATTGAATATAATTTCTGCAGATGTATCTAGACTTAGTATCTATTTTTAGTTGTCATTTATGAATTCAGTTTCTGTCACTGAAATTGTTGTCCTTTCTCGTGCCAGTATTGGCACTTCTACATTGGCACCAACAGCAACCAACATTTCCTCAAATCTTTTTAATCAATGAGCATAAAATCATTCATAAGTCATTTATAATTTTAATCTGTGTTACATCAATAATGACTGCCATTTTTGATATTTAATTTGAATCTCTCTTTTCTTTCTTAAAGTTTGTATTGGTACATTCAAAGCCTGAGACGTTATTACTCCTTTCAGGTTTCTGCTCTCCCTGTCGGTGATTTCTTTCCTCATCTCACTTTATCTTGTTATTTCTTTAGCTCTGCACCATTGCTCTTTGTCTAGCTTTCGAGTAGCCCAATCCATGACTTTCCCCAAACTGTGTAAATTCATAAAACTCCATCTAACTACTGTTTTAACCACATATCATAATGTTTAATGTATTATACCTTCAATGCCAATTCCAATAAATAAGGTATCCTTCATATTTTTCCTGATTTTTCTCTGTATTCTAAGTGTTAAGTATGTGTGTGTATGTGTGTGTGTGTGTGTACCTCTAAGCGTTGCCATGTATACATTTGTATGAAGATATAAAAATAATACACACATTACCTTTAACTTTTATATATATGTATGTTAACATGTATTTGTATATAATGATGTTTTCTTCTGTTATAAATTTTGTAACTGAAATTAACTTTGGCAGTAACATATATTGTCATTGATTCCAATAATTATGTTCTGGGGTATTCTAAAATGCAATGTCCAGAAACTTTGGATTCAGGTCAAGATTTACTACTCAGAAAGTGTTATATGTACTAAGAATAATTACAAAGCAAAAATTGAGTTTTAAAATGTATACATAAGTTTAGGTAATTAAATGAAGGGCAATTTCTTCCTTTTCTAAACATTAGACAGCTAATATTCTATCCTAGTTTTAATCAAGATTTCAAAATACTTTAATGACTTTTAAAATCAACAGACTACATCATTTTAGTAAGAAGAACAAAATGAATTTCAATGACTCACTAAAAACTTGATTGAGAAAAATTTTATAAATATATTACCTATTATATCTTTGTGATTTCATTAATAAAGATTCATTGAATGCCAATGAGGGAAAACCTGGAAGACACTTTTAAAAACAAAAGCCTCTTTTGATCTCTTTGGCCACATTTGCTAAAATTTGTAAGATACAAACTGTTCTCCATGTAATATACTTTTGAGAATATACTTAGTTTTTATAATATTAATATCATTTCATTGCAAAGAAAATCTTTTTCAATGACCCAATACCACCACAAATGAGAATGTTGTTCTAATATCAATAAAGCATATTTGATTATTATATCCTGGTATATTAAAAAAACAGAAAATTGAAAGAAAAAAGGACAAATAAAAAATAAAAGAATTTATTTTCTAGTTTATTTTGATGCATTTTTAAAACAAATCATAACTTTTCCCTTTTAAAGTTTGGTATTCTGTTGAGCTCCATCTGATATACAAATATATGAAATTTCAATATGCTAGTATATAAGTGACTATATCAACCAAGAAATGTTCACAAATATGTTAGCGTATCAAAACACTAACAATTTTAGCCATGGCCCTAGTGATAGCGCTTTATATTGTGCCATTTTTCAAGAAGCAAATAAAAAAGAAAAATGTAACTTTGGCTTGAAGATAGCTGCTTCATTTAAATCGAAATCTGGTTTATTATTTGTTTCTGGGAAACTTCCATTTAAGGAGTCTCTTGGCTTACATAGAAACTGTTCTTCTTTAAACAAAAAAGAAACTATTTTTTAAACCAATAGCTCTTAAATTAGAAACTCTGCTAAAGGATTTAACAGATACCCCTGAAAAAGCAGTTCATTTTGTGATTGTGGTCTCGAATGTACCATACGTTTCCCTTAAATTTGTATTTCTCTTTTTTCCCATACTTACCTTCCCCTATCTTTTCCTGTTCCACAGAAAAAATTATGACATCAGCATCCAAAGGAATCCTCCGGCCATTTTTAATCGTCTGCATTATCCTGGGCTGCTTCATGGCATGTCTGCTTATTTACATCAAGCCCACCAGCAGCTGGATCTTCAGTCCAATGGAGTCTGCCAGCTCAGTGCTGAAAATGAAAAATTTCTTCTCCTCCAAAACCGATTATTTGAATGAAACTACTATTTTGGTGTGGGTGTGGCCATTCGGGCAAACCTTTGACCTCACCTCCTGCCAGGCAATGTTTAACATCCAAGGGTGTCACCTCACAACAGACCGTTCACTGTACAACAAATCGCATGCAGTCCTGATACATCACCGAGACATCAGCTGGGATCTGACTAACTTACCTCAGCAAGCTAGGCCGCCCTTCCAGAAATGGATTTGGATGAATCTGGAATCACCAACTCATACTCCCCAAAAGAGTGGTATTGAGCATCTGTTCAACCTGACTCTAACCTACCGCCGTGACTCAGATATCCAAGTGCCTTACGGCTTCTTGACAGTAAGCACAAACCCATTCGTGTTTGAAGTGCCAAGCAAAGAGAAGTTGGTGTGCTGGGTTGTGAGTAACTGGAACCCTGAGCATGCCAGGGTCAAGTATTACAATGAGCTAAGCAAAAGTATTGAAATCCATACATATGGTCAAGCATTTGGAGAATATGTGAATGATAAGAACTTGATTCCTACCATATCTACTTGTAAATTCTATCTCTCTTTTGAAAACTCAATCCACAGAGATTACATAACAGAAAAGCTCTATAATGCTTTCTTGGCTGGATCTGTACCTGTTGTGTTGGGACCATCCAGGGAAAACTATGAGAACTATATTCCAGCAGATTCATTCATTCATGTGGAAGATTATAACTCTCCCAGCGAGCTAGCAAAGTACTTAAAGGAAGTCGACAGAAACAATAAGTTATACCTTAGCTACTTTAACTGGAGGAAGGATTTTACTGTAAATCTTCCACGATTTTGGGAATCACATGCATGTTTAGCTTGTGATCATGTAAAAAGGCATCAAGAATATAAGTCTGTTGGTAATTTAGAGAAATGGTTTTGGAATTAACATTTTTTCCATCATTTGAACATTTAGCAAAATATTTTGATGAGATATCATCCAAATATTGAGGATAAGAAGAGAAACAATATTCTGATTTTGTGTCACAATTTATTTTTATCACCCTCTCATGGGTAATGTGTATATTTTGATGGAGATGGAGATTTTTAAGAGCTCACAATTACCAGTCCTTCCACCTGGTTTTAAATTATCCTGTATATACCTAATTATGTGCACTGAAAAATAATTTATTCTTCATTATCATTTATAAACATCCTTGCTCAAAGTTCAAACTATAAACATCCTTGTTTATAGTTGTCTGTAAGTTGAGTCTACTGTTGTTTCTGCACTGATCAGCTTCTCAGTCTATTTGGGAAATGAAGATGCACAACTCACATCTTGAAGTATGAAAGATTTTTATTAAATATTATAATCTATAAGTCCAACTTTGTATAAAGTTAACAAAGGAAAAATGTACCATAATTGCATTCTGACCTATCTGACTTCAGAATTGAACAGTGTGTAACTATTTTGTTCCTGTTTACCACATTGCTGAAGGTAGAATTATTCATGCAGCGGGAAGACATGAGGCAGAACTGTTCTATTCAGGAAGTTATTATGTTTCACATTTATTTTCATTAAGTTACCTTGCAAAAGCAGCCAATTAATCTTATGGTCTTAAAGTATTCAAGAATTCTTACATATCTAATTTGTTGTGATTTTTCAGTACCTGGGAAATAATATTAATAACCCTTAAAAAGAACATAGGATAGTTCTCAATCTTAATAATATTCATTGTGATAACATGATTTCCTCAAACACCAATGAAAAGGATACCTATAGGCACAAATTATATTTGTAAATGGTACTATTTATTTATAATTCCTAATTATTTATCAATTTAAAATATTTTGAAGGCCTATTATTTCGAGCAGTTTTATTTTGCCATATAAAAAATAAATACACATGATACTTGAAAAATCCATCCTATCATTTGAAAGTAATCAAAATTGTCAGTGATATGTTAAATATAATAAAGTGATGATCTATAGGAAACACACAATGCTAAGAGTCAATGAATAATTTTTAAATGAATAAATAAATGGCACTGAAAATCATGGTAAATTTTTGGTTTGTTTCAATGAAGGGACAGTTGTAGCCAGGAGATGCCAATTGGAGATGATGTTTTTATTACATTACATAACACATACAACTTGGGTCTTCAGAGCTTTACAGAACCAACATAAGTTAGCACAGCATGAAATTTTGGGAGAATTTTCATCTACCTACAGAATTTCTCCTCCAAAAGGTAAAAGAAAGGGAAATCTGGATATAAAAAAAAAAAAAAAAGTAAGGAAAGCCAGGTGATGATGATCTTTCAAAGAAAGCATTTTTGAAAAGAATCACTAATGCCCTTATTCCACTTTTGCCAAAACCCATTAAATTTATTAGACTTTCCTAATGGCATCCCTTGGCTCTAGTTTGTACTTATTTTAATAATCCTATTGTATATTGACATCAGTTTAACTGAGACACAATCTTCTACACTGATAAACTATACAGAGATAAATTTCAGTTCAGTACGAAAGAAGTATCTCCAACAATCAAGACAATTGTGGGAGAATGAGCTTTCCTACTGGAAGGATTTGAACAAAAGAAAATTTCTGAATTGAATAGAGGATTGTTTGATCCCTACATTCATTTCCTTGGCAATAATTACAGGTAGGCTGTGTCTGCCAGTGCCCTAACAAAGATGAAAATGAAAGATACTATCCCTGCCTTAAAGGACTTTACCAGCAGAAAGACATAGGAAAGCCTCCTTTCAGCCTAAATCTGTTTTCATGTACATACTACTTGACATGGAGTTTGTGAGTTACTATTCATTTAACGAAATAAAAGGCAGCAAATCTCCCCAATTGTCCAGCTCCTTGACGTGCTTCTGAGCTGCCAACTTCATCTACTCTTTGTATGCAACACAGATTAACTCTGTATTGCCTCTCCTGCCCACACGTCATTCCCTTTGTCCATCAAGGAATAATATGTCTTCATGGATGTCTTCATAGGTGAATAGAGATCTCACTCACATTCATTTTGTTGTTATAACAGTCCAACTCATAATTTATGTTTATTTGTCATTTTTGATCAAAAAAGTTAGGATCTGAATAATAAGCATTGCTAACCAATGTAGAAGGTATTTCCTTTCTCTGAAAGCTGAAAAGCATTTTGCTGTGCTTTTACTAAAGTGAACAATAATTATTTCTAATTACTGAAAGACATGAGGATTACCTCTATTATTGACTACTAATGTCAGCTCTTTCTTGGATTATAAGTATAATTATATGCTGGTAATATAACCCAAGCCAAGTTTATTAGAGCATAACTGGTATATCTCTATGTTGAAACCCTTTACTCATCCAAGAATAATAAATTTTCAAATTGTAAATGTCAAACCAATATGTCAGCTGAATCATTCAGTTTTATCTCTATTGGTCTTAGTTTTAGGACTAGAAGGAATTTAGCAAGATTATAAACCATTTTTTTCTAATGTGAGTTCACAAGGTCCAGACATGACATTTATTTGAGACATATATTCACACATATACGTACAGAGACATGTAAACATAGTGGCAGCAGTTAAGGTTAGAATGTAAGGACCCTATCTTTCCATCATTCCCATCTCATTATAGAAGTATTTCTGAATTTCTATAAATGTGAATATCTTACTGGCATTATATAAGATCTTTAGGGTGGTACATTCTGTAGAAGAACTTCAAATTTGAAGACATTAATAAATAATCCGATTTGTTAGAATTCCTTCTTGTTTAAAGCTTTTAAGTGTTGAGTTTTTATCAGAAAAAAATAAGTTTTCACTGTATGTAAGTGAAATGAAACCATTAAGTATATGCTTCTCTACCAGTCCTTTAATCAGTCCTGTGAATTACAATTCTTTGTGAGGATCTCTCATATGAAAGATACATTAATTCAACAAAACTGGCTTGCTACTGAGTATAAAAAAAAGAGTAATTTTGCCTGTGAATAAATTGTGAGAATGAAAAGATAATACACCACTTAAAATATTTTATTTCAAAATATTAAAAATTTTCTGATCTTAATATTTAAATACTATGACAGGCCTTAATAACATATATATACTAATTGTTATAGGCCGTAATGTTAAGAATACATATGGAATTGTCACTATCTAGGAGTATTACTCTCTGGAAAAGAAAGGCTATAACAGTCACATATTTTATGATAGTCAAATTTGACAATGAGAGGTAGAAACTTTAAAAATTATCTTAGTGAGAACCAATATTGGCTTTTACTTTGTACCTGTAATCATACTCAGGACCTATGCTTGCTGGACAGTCACAGTACAGCTGAGCTATATTCCTGGCCCCCAGTACCAGCTTAAAAATTTCATATTTACTATAAAACTCCTGTCCATCCCTGACAATTTTCAGATTTACTATAAAACTCTTTACTCCTCAAGAAAGTAAAAAAAAAAATTATGGGCTCTTAGAAATCTCAAAGTATTTGAAATGTAAACCGACAAAATATTTTGAAATTATTTGCTAATGCCTCAAATTCTTGTCTTCAATTGAGGTTAACTATGCAAAAAAAGGAACTGTGCTACCTCCATCTTTTCCTGCTATCAGACTGGTTTTCATAATCTTGGGATAATTACCTAGAAATTGTTTTGTATAAAATAGAATTTCTTTAAAAACTTTAGGCCTTTACATAATAATTATGATCAATCATATGCTTGAGTTCCTTGAACTCTGGTCTCATTTAGGAGAACTTCTTAAATTATAACCAAGTTGTTAAATATAACAGACTTGAGAATCTACAGGAAAAGCACAGTGCCTCATGCAAGACAGGATCTCAGAAATCCTTGCTGCATAAATAAATGAATATTGTTCATAATCCTGTAAAATATTATTAATGTAGTGACCATATCAGCTCCTAGGTACTAACTGGAATGATAGTTTACATTTATTTCATCGATCAGTGTACTGCCTGGCAAATGAAAGCCATTATAAACTTTTCTTTCCTACTCTGTTCTGAGACCACCCCCCAGAGAAATAACATTGCAAGATACATCGACTAGGATTTAAAAATTATCAACATTATATTTAAATATTAATGCCACACAGTTTCTAATAGAAATGAAAAAGTAGTATTTAAGGAGACTATAAACTGCACGCACTGTGAATGGCAGATATTTATTACCAAACTATGCAGAGGGAGAAATACAGTTCATTTCCCCTTTAAGCCCCTGTCTTCATTCTATTGTGTTGCAAACAGCAATGAAGATGATTTTGATTTTCTGTACGTGTGTCCTACAGACTTGTGTAGAATTTTGCAAGTGAGTAAGATCCACTACTACCAAAATATTTTCTATTTCAGTAATCCATATTATAGCATCCATACTCATGAGTATTTTATAACAAGTTTGAACGACCTAAAGCGAGGAATAACCTAGAAATATGAAGAATGCTACTCTGAGTTATTAGCTCAACAAATTGTGATTGTGGAAAAGCCATTTACCTCTCTGATTCCTTCTAGCACTACTGCTCTTTAATTAATAAATGGATGTATTGGAAAATGAGACGTCAACGGCCATTTCAAAGTAATTTTTGAAAATAAATATTCCAAAGAGATTTTCCTCTTATTTTTCCATTAAGACATTTAAAGCATAAAACTGATTATCTAAACTAATATATGAAAAAGCATAATCTTTATTCCTTATTGGAGCTAAAACTGTAACAAGTGCTGAACTAACTAACCCCCTTCTTTTACTTCTCCCTCCCCTTAGCTGTCTACCAACATCTTGTGTAACTCTTTACCCACTGAGAACTTAATTGACTGCAGGCAAACAACCATATATTGGGTATTATTTGTAAATATTTTGGATTTTTTGCATATGCAAATTCTTATCACAGTAATCTAAAAACACTTATTGATCCAGAAATTCAGCAGAAGCACTTGAAGTAATTTTCAGTGACAATAATAAAGTAAAATTTGAGTAAGCTGATTGAATGCATCAGAAAGTTTATTTATTTTCTAACTCATGATAAATACATGTTGTCACATTTTATTGACAGAGAAAGTATTTTGCTTTAAAAAGACCCCTTCTCATGTCAGTCATCATTTGTCAGTGTTACTGAAAGAATGGTTCAACAGACCTCGAATCAACAGAGGTGTTGCCAACAGTGCTCATTCCTGAGTCAGCTCCATGCAATTGGAATCTCTTCATACAAGGTTTTAAAAATACTCAGTATATTTCTAAAAATATATTACTGCATTTGGCAAACCATTCTACCATAAGCCAATGGCTTTCAAATGCACGTGCTTCTTGGAGACTTCCTACATTAGCTGCCTAAGAATCTCTTGAAGGATTGTCAATAATATATGCTTCCAATTCTCTTCGTCTGATATAGATAGGACTTAAATTTTGTATTTAAAAACTGAGCCACTCCCCCAAAAAACTGAGCCCATGTGGTTCTGCTGTTGGCAGCCTACCTCTTCAAAAGAAAGTGTTCTACACTCAGATTCAAGACATTGCATTTCTTCAGTTCATCTGGAACCTTTCAAAATACATCAGGAAGTATTTCTCTTCTTCAGGAACCAAGGCAACCTTTATGGCTAACTATTTTATGCATGATCCTGGACTCCTCGATGAATCCTGTAATTTCAAGCAGGTTATTCAGTTTCTAGGCATTCTTGAAAGTTGTGTTTTAGTGGAAGCAGTAGTTCTTAAGTATGGATGCACAGTAGAATCATATAAAGAAGACTGTTTGGTTTTTGTTTGTTCGTTAGTTTTTAACTGTAGATCCTTAAGCCCTATCTTAGAAATCAAATTCAACTGTTTTGATATAGGGGCCCGAGAGGTAAACAGTTTTAAAGTTTCCATAAGTAATGCTGATGCAGAGTCATATCTGGGAGCCCCCAATCTATACATGGGTGGTTATCAGCCTGGAGGAAGTGTTAGAAAAAGTTATACAACTTGAAAAAATGTCTCTTATTCTCTTCTTTAGAGCTCTAACTGCATGTTTATATTTTGCAATGCAAAAGACTGGAGGAGACAATTACTAGGATCCTTTACAGGCAAAAAATCTTACACTTCTGTAACCTGTAAACCACTGTACATGTGGAAGAGTCGGCTTTACTGTGTTCCGCAGGCCATGACTGAAAAATGGAAAGGTAATTTTTCTTTTTTTATCTTTGAGAAAAAACACTAAAAGCAATAATATAAAATTTCAAAACAAGATAGTAGGAGAGTAACCATAGTCAGTACAATGCTTATTGTCATCTTCAAAGTAATTCCCCAGATTATAAAATATAAGCATGAAAAATTGATGAAATAAGATAAGCACAAACCTTTCTTTTCAATGAATTAATATAAATTAGTGGTATAGCTATCTTAACTCTTGGTGTGTGTGTGTGTGTGTGTGTGTGTGTGTGTATTTCCTTTCCTCTTTCTTCTTTTCTCTTTCCCCCATCCCAGTCTCTCTTTCCTTTTGAACAGTTTCTTCCCATTTCCTAATATTTATTGTACTGTTCGGCTCTTATTTTCTCTTTCAGCTTCTTACACTAGGGAGAAAATATGATGTTTACACATGTGAGGCTGATTTATTTCACTTATGGGTATGGTCTCAGTTGCATCCATTTACCTATAAGTCTCAACTTTGTCCTTCTTTATAGCTGAGTAGTACTCCACTGTATAAAAATAGCATATCTTTTCATCAATTTCTCCTTAGAGGGGCATTTGGGTTGTTTCCAAGATTTATCTATTACAAGCTGAGCTGCAATAAACATGGGTGTATATGTATCACTGTGCATGTATATCACTGTGGTATGATGTTTTTAATTATTCTGGGAAAATGCGCAGAAGGAGAATAGCTGGGTTGAATGGGACCTCTAATCCTAGACTTTTAAGGAAACTTCCCACTGATTTCCACAGTATTGCACTAGTCTATGCTCCTACCAACAGTGGGGAAGGGCCCCTTTTCCGCCTAGAGAAAAGGGTTGATTTCTTAATGGCAGCCATGCTTTCTGGGGTGAGGTGGAATCTCAGTGTTGTTTCAATTTGCATCTCTCAAATGACCAACGTTGAACATGTTTTCATATATTTATTTGCTATCTGTATTTCTTCATCTGAGTAGTGTGTATTCATCTCTGATGCCCATTTTTGGATTGAGTCTTTGAATTTAGGGGGGTCAGATTTTTTTCAATTCTTTTTATATTCTAGATAGAAGCCCTTTGTCTGAGGGACTATTGCCTAAAATTTTTTCCCACTCTGTGGGTTGTCTTTTTGCTCTGTTGGTAATTTATTTTGATTTGCAACAAAGGTAATTTTCAATTAGGATCTGAAATGAGTTATAGCATCTACCTGTTAACACAAAGATAGAACTGGATCCAAGTTTGCTTTGCTAGTTGTGTCCACATTACCTGACTTCTCTTAGCCTCAGAGTTTTCATACTCTTGGAGCTGGCATGCTCTTGATGTGTGTCCTATAAGGACCAAATGAAATTGTCTTCAAGGGATTAAATAAATGTTTATTATTTTTCTGAGGGTGTTGGAAATTGCACCCACAGCTCTAAACATTCTGACAAACGCTCAACCACTGAACTATATTCCCTACCCTATTTTCTTTTATGGTTACAGAAGATAATTGTGAAAATTCCAGATATGTATCCTAAATTTCAAGTCTAAACTCTGAAGATGTTAAGAAAGTGATGAGGTAGATCACTGCAAATTAAAAGCTAAATGGATAAACTTCTGGAGATGGGAAACGAATAACTATACTGTTAAAACATTTATTCCTATATATAATTATTAAGTGATGGAAGGAGTGTGGGGATCGGGCAACAGTGGTGAGTAGACATTGTCTGCATCACTAAACACACACGCCAGTTCTTAAAATGATTGGCATTCAAGCAAATCTAATTTCCCTCGCTGTTTAAGAACAACAAGTAAGTTAACAGTCAATTTAGCTTATTATCAGTTGATATAGCCTGAGTCCCGGAAGGAAACAGCAGGAAGATTCTCAGAGGTCATTTTATGGTGAGGAAATAAGGCTTAGAAATGTCCCACAACTTGATTTTGTTCTTTAGTTTAGGTGTTCCAGTGGCCTAGAAACAACTAGCTAGTCAGTAATAGAAAAGAAAATCAAGTCTCCATCTATTTGTCTTCAAGCAAAAGAAAATAGTAAAATGTCATTTTTAAAATGCCAGAATATAAATTCAGTAAACAGAAATGTATTTGTTTAATGGTGCAGAAATAACATGATTATTAGCCAGGCTGTGATTAAGACTCTTCTAATTGCTAATTGCCTAATAAATAGAGTTCTGACATGAGCCATTTGAACTGCTCATGGGCACCATTTTTAAGCTATATTTGTATAAAATTTAAAAAATAAAGGAAGACTTAATGAAAACTTTTATTTGTATGTGTAAAACAGAATGATATTCAAAATGGTCTTTTCAAAGCAGTTTCTCATTGTGTTTCTTTAAAGAGCATTGCAAATGTTTATTTCATTTACACCAGTAGAGAACTTTAAAATCAAACTGTCTGAATTCTCTGGAAACTAAATAATTCTAAGTTAGTTTGTATATAAATTATGTTACACTGAATATTTACAGAATTTCATTGTGAGTTTTAGCCCTCATGTTTTAAGAGTGATTTCTACAGAGTATGAAACTACAAAAGTTGGCTCACCATGATGACTTTTCTACCTGTGGTTGCATTCCATTTTGAATAATGAGGGTTCAGGAAACAGACAAGCATCCTTAACAGAAAGATTACCCTAAGATGCAGTTAGCAACCAGAGACTAATCATTATGCAAGAAACATATGCCAGTTACAACATGTCTTGGTTACTTTTCTCTCCTTGCTGAGACAAAATACCCAATGCCCAAAATGAAGGAAGGAAAGGTTTATTTAGCTTACAGTTTGTGGAAGTTTCAGTCCATACTTGGCTGGTTCTGAGGCAGAGTGGCACATGGCAGAGGGCAAACTGTTCAGGGCAGCAGAGCACAGAAAAAGGGAGGAATGGCTGCAAGCAGCCTCTTTTCTTCCCTTATATTGTAAACAGGCTACCGCCACCCAGGGGGCGTGTAGCACTCACACAGTCTCCATGGCCACCTCTTCCATAGGCTCAGGATGCGTACAAAGTAAGCACCCTGGCTTCCTGCTGAGTCACTCAGCCAAACCTCTAGACTCCCCAAATCAACCATAACACAACAGTACATCCCCCAATGCTGCACTGGCCTCCTTAGCCGCTGTCACTTCCACAACTGAGACAACCCTAAAGGTGGCCTCTTCGCCCAAGGTGAAATACAAGAGGTGAGCTACCTATGTTGGTACACACGTTTCCAGGTATAGTAATGAGAACAAGTTCCTTACCCACTGTTTTCTTCATCAGAGACCTTTCAGCCAACCTGTATATTTAATTGTCTATGAAAAATTGGAAGAAGTCTACTCTTTAGAAAACAGATGACCTATCTTAAGTATTTTATACATTAAACGTAACCCAAGGACAAGTACTGTATCATACTTCAGACCACTAGTTCACCTTCGGCTTATAAATGTTCTATATTCAAATCATTAAGAGCATTAGATTAACAGGCTGCATACCATTAAAATGAGGATAGGAAAAGGCAGTAGAAATAATAGTGCATTTCTGTTCTTAACTGAAAACTCAACTATTTCAACTATTTTGATGACAACCTTCAAAATGAAATGCATATAAACATTCATTTTTCCTTCTTTTTCTCTCTTTCTCTTAAAATTAGATTAGTTAGGTGTTAGGGATAATAGAATAATCATGAAAATATAAAAAAGCCTATAAAATACCTAAGAAATAAATAATGTGCAAAAAAAATGTGAGACATAATATTTTCCTGTATAAATGCGACTGGTCAAACTTTTTGAATGAAAGTATTGTGATTAATTATCTTCACTGTAATCATGTGGGGTATTCTGAACATAAAACAACACATGAATGTACAAGGAGTTAGTAAATGCAAAAAGTAAATAAAAAACATACAAGTCTACATCTAGACTCAGGTTAACAAAGCTGCAGAAATATATGTCACGAAGAAACAAGAAAATGACTAGGAGACAGGATCAGAATGTGAGGTGTAGTTTTCACAATCTGCTGTGTACTTTACTAGCATTTCTGAGCCATAGCTTCCTCATCTGTAAGCTACAGGTGATGGACTCATATTAGAATTACCAGAAAGCTCTTTATAAATGTTGATATATGGGTTAGAATTTCTTATTTCATCGTATGGGCTGCTGTACAGTCTTCTGGATGGTTCCTTCTATCTGCTGCATTCCACGTGGCTATGTCAGTGCTCTATGAGCCGTGAAATAGGAGGGAAAGAATTTAACACACAGGGCTGTGATTAAAAAGTTGCTAAAGAAAAGAAGCACAGCGAGGTTCTATAACTGAACAGTGGAAACTTCAAATGCTCCCTCTTGATCTCATTTCCTCTGGACTGCATATATGGACACACATGCCAGTATATTTTTAAGCAGTTCAAATGTAATTTTGAGCCAAAAGACTCACACTCAAGTAAGGAAGTTAAAAACAATCACGCTGAAACAAATGTGCCAATTCTATCCAATATGTGAATTGTAAGCGTCAGTAATTCATAAGCTATTTGGAAGATAATTGTATGTTTTATTAATGTAATGTAATTTTGCATTCTTGTATTGTCATATTTAAGCAAACTCTTTAAAATACCCTGAAATCTATTGCCAAATGTACAGTTGATTCATTAACATTATTTCTGGTAAGAAGTTAATTGCATTGTGCTAATAGTTGTTAACGCCATTAACTTTCTGTGGATGTATTATTGTGATTCAGACCTGACACGGTTATCGTAAGCACACTGATTAGTCATCTGGACTTTTATAGATAAAATCACACATTGATCAAAAATCACTTTTCTACTTATTTTTTTGTAGAGTATTTTTCCACACACAAAAGAACATGATTATTTTATATCAAACATCAGCTTTTCTTTAAAGTCTTATTTTAGTAACCAATGCATGTTTGAAATAAGATGTTAAATATTATATTACAATATTAAGATTGCGTTTATATAAGGTGAAAAAAATGCATGCAGTTGGTGATCATACAGCTGTGTTGGGGGAGTTTTACTGCCAATGCACACAGGCTCTTCTCAATCTGTAAGCAGGATTCCACATCCTTTTAAAAGTCCTGTTTAAATATTTAGTACACTAGAGGGAAAATGTTATTCTTAGTGTTTGCAAGCCAGCAGACCATGCTGATTTGCTTTTTTTCTAACTTTACAGCATATTATGCTAAAATTTTCCCTGAGGAAAAAAATGTTGCAGCTATTAGAAGTGAAATACAACAAATAAAATCATTTATTAGAAAGTGATACAATTTAGTATACAGCAATTTAATACTATGAAGCATGAAGACATAGAGAAATCATCTTAAGCATTTCCCTTCTATGAACACAATATTCTGGCAGCTTTTGTAATCAGAAATGCGCTCTCCCTCTCTCTCTCTCTCCCCCATCCCTCTCTCCTGTGTCCCTCTCTCCCACTCTCTCCCCTCACCTTCTTCCCCTTTTTCTCATTCTTTAATTTCTTGATCTCTGTCTCTCTCTCTGTCTCTCTCTCTCTCTCTGTCTCTCTCTCTCTGTCTCTCTCTCTCTCTCTCTCTCTCTCTCTCTCTCTCTCTCTCTCTCTCTCCTGCCAATATCAGTACTACTGCCAGGGTAAAGGGGGAAGACTTGAGGTCAGGTCTGCACAGCGCTAACATACAGCATCCAGGCAGTAAATACAGCTAGTGGACGGGGAGGCCTGGCCTTTTTTGTCACTAACTTAAGTAGTGCTTTAAATGTATGAAGAACATGAATTTCAGATATAGACATGCCTTTCCATGCTGCTAATTTACAGTAGTCTTTGACTATAGCAAAAATCACTCCATTCAATGAAAGGTGCTTTTTTGGTTTGTTATGCTTTATTGCCCTTTTGTTTTGATTTTGGAAAATACATCTGTGCTTCTAAAAGTTTTTAATTCCACACAGATAATAGGGCCCCTACACAAATGGAATTAGTCACTGAACATAATATCTTAATGTAGAATATTGCTCTCGGTAGCTGCAAACACCAACGTTAGCATCCATGGCGTTAGGAGGTCATTTTACTGCGATGCTGTTGCTCTGTGATGCTGGCACTGTTATTTATGCATTTATATATTTACCTAGAGAACTGGCTCCTGTCTACTCAATTTTAACAGTTCCAGTGAAGTTAATATAATATTAAGAAAAGTTGACTCCAGCTGCTATTCAAAGTGAAAATCAGGTAACTGAGTCTCCTATCCCTGAGTAAAGCATAATTCAAATGCCAAGTAGCCAGTCCTAGCAAGGTGAAGACCAAGTGCACCACGCAAGGTGTTTATGTGCTACACTCAGCAAACACTCACCTGGGCTCTTATTTTGATACCACACTGTCTGACTACTTGATCCATCCTGTAAATAACATCATATTTTGTGCCAGCTCAACAAATATTTTAATAAGCCATGAAAGGCAAGATGCCATAGAAAATCTTTATATTAAGTTTTTGAAGAATTTGTGCTTTCAACAGTTTAAGCTGGAGATATCATGTGAAATTTCCTTCCTTTACAAACACCATCACAATGTAGATTTCTGCTCATAGAGTTTTTTCTGGTCTTATAAATATATGGTGTGACTGCTATAATTTTGTGAAATTTTGTTAAGCAATTAATAGTGACTCCAGTGATCTCTGCTAAAATTCCATGGCAGAAATAAGTGTACAAAATTTTGAGCCTGTTGTGTGTACAAACAAATCTTTCTTCAATCACACTTCACATACTCAGTGTATGTACCTCACTGATTTACCACTGGACTTATTCCCTGAATATGTAAATGATGATGTTTAATTCAGGTTCAAGAATTCCTGTAATGTGAATATTTAAAATAAAAAAAATTTCAGAGTACAATACTTAGTGCTGGTTATTTATAATGCTCACATTCAACATCATTCACTCAAGAAGATTGGTTTTCATTTGCATGCAATTAAATCCCCTGACTATTTTGAATTGCAAATGTAAAACTAAATAAATATATTTTCCAAATTATCCATTCGTTGTAAGTATCATGTAAAAAGATTAACCTGTATACATGTGTCAACTATGCGGTGTTGATTTATGGCCCTAAATCTGCATTGTTATAATGGACTTAGAGCTAACACTAGACACATAAACAATTAGCCTTTACCCATGTATGGGAAACAGGAGAAGCTATTCCTTTTGATTTCTCTAAGCTTTGAAGATATCTCATCTTCTCCCTGTTCCTCAATACTACACATCTTTGCATTCAGACACATAGAATCAACAATAACCTAAGATCCCAAGACACTCTGTCTATTGTGGACTACTTCCTTCAGCCATGTATCACCACCTTCCAATTGCCTGCTGTCATGTAACTCGTTGCAGAAGTATTAGCATGCAGAGTCCACTATGAGAGCATTTCAACCCCTATTTCTCCCTTTCAACCTTCATTTACTTAAAAACACTGTCATGAATTATGCAGCCTAAAGTAAAAAACTGAGAAACCCTCATGATTCTTTCTTTTCCTTTTCCCTCCCTATATCAAATTGACCATGAAATCTCTCTTAAATATATCCTCTCCCTTCTATTAAATCATCAGTGCCTTTAATATTTTCACCTGAAACAAAATGATAACTTATTAGAGTTTCAAATACACTCAACACCTAGACCAGTAGAATATGAAAAGGATGATAGAGAATTCAATTACAGTGTTTGTTATCAGTATTCTTTTAAAAAACCACACGCTTATCAGGATCTTTCCATGGTTTCTCACTGGCTGTAGGAAAGTTCTGCATTGTGTAATAGGTCAGAGGCTGTCTTTTAATGTGTGATCTCTGCTAAATTTTCTAAGTTCTTCTTTGTTCCTTGTTTTGTCCCATGACCTTTGCCTTTCTGAGGTTTCGCCCACATCTTCAATAGCAGGCAGCCTTTCTGACTAGGAAGGCCACAACGTTCTTAATCTTACACTGAAGGTTCATATCTAGAATGATGCAATACATACTCTAGATGTAAAGCATATTTCAAAGATTTTTGAAAGTCAGATGAATACATTAGGTGATTAGCATTTCATAAAAGAAGTGAGTTGTGAAATAGTCTTCGAAGGAAAAATTAAATTAGAAAAGAACACAGGAAATCTAGATAGATCTTTCAGTGGGGATATAAAAAGTCTTGGAGATATGAATAATCCCAGCTGATTTTAGTATCACATTAATGAAAGATAAGGCATTAGGATTTAAAAGAAAGTTAAAATACAAGGAGCTTGACTCTGTAATTAATGAAGGTAGACTAGGTTGACTGACTGGAATTGAATTAGTTTGCTTTATACTGCAGGATGATGTAAGATAATTGAAAATTTGCAAGCATATGCACAATGGGCACAAAGCCACAAAACACATTTTTACAACACTCTAAATCATTAAACAATGTAAACTAGCATCATAACATCCCATCCACCTCCTAGACCATTGCACTGTGTGCCCATGAGTTGTATGTTCCTGTGCTGAAGAGCGCCTGTGGGATGTAGCAGTTCAAATGTTTGGTTTGCGGGTCGGGATTGCTTCTAGTCACTCTTAGCTCTCCCTTCCTGTGCAATCTTAGGAAAGTTATTTCACTTCTTTTCATTTCATTTTCTTTGTGTGGAAGTCAGGAATAATAACAACATCTTCAATGTCAGATTGTGGTAAGTGTTCAATGAGGTAGAATAGGGGTGCACCTCACATGCCTACGATGTGCAAAGCCCTGAATTTGATCCTCCGCACAAGATAAAAAATAATGAGTTAATAGGCATAAAAGATTTACAACTATGTCTGGTATGACATTCAATAACTTAACTATTACTTTAAAATCAATAAGGTTATTTTCCTCTTTAGTTCTTCCAGCCACTATTAAATTACCTTCTTGTCAAAATATTGTTTTATTAAAAGCTGAGTGTTTAATTAACAGCTTTGCTCCTAGGTAAACAGAAGATTGTCACCACAGACTAGCCTCCAAGCACATGACAGGAAGAATACTGAATTTTTGATAACCTACTCTCATTGGTAAGGTCCTCTGAAACAAACATGCTGCACATAGAAAACCCCAGGGTTAGAAAATTCCAACATTTAAAATAAGACTGTGATAATAATAACTTATGTTTATCATATAACTAGATGTTTGAAAGCCTTTTGGAGCTATCAGTATTTGGGAAAAACTGAAAACTCCTTTCCAGGCAGGTGATAAAGTATTTCCCTCCTTGTCTTATCTTTTCTCTCTATTCTATAAAAAGGAAACCTTAAAAATTGAAGTATCTTTAACAATGTTTATGCTGTCAAAACTACCTAGGAAAATAAGCCCAATTTAAGGAAACCAGAAAGGATCCAGCTTTGTACAATACACAACATGGTAAAAGACAACTTTTTTGGAGGTTTGTCTCTCTCAGATTGCCAGATTCTGCCATTATGTTAATTATAAAGCTCCCAAACTATAAGCAGACCTACAACTCAGAATTTTAATCATCAAAACCATAAGTAATTCAAGCCACAATACTATTTTATAGTCTTGAGTTTAGAGACATAAAATATTTGCATAACCATTTGGCCATTTATTAAATTGGTTATCAAAATGTTTTTAGAATGACTATGTGTGCAAATGATCATTCACAGTGAAAACCACATCAAATGATGTCCTCTCAATCTAGGTCCCAAATTTCTCTGACACCAAACACTCATTCTTTGTGTTGCTCATTGAAAAAAAATTGAGGTCATTGGTCAAGAACATATGAAAACCACTTGGCAGAATATTCCTTTATCAGAGACCCACAAAGCACTTTCATGTGTTGAAGTTCATGAAGTAATTTGTTCAATTTTATTTAGCCCAGTATATCTAAAGTATATTTTACTCAAAATCTTTTGTTCTATAATGCTAATTTACATCCCAGAAAAATACTGCTCTGAGCAACACTTTGAGAACTCCTGTTCTAATACTGGTTGCATTAGTATTAGTTGCATTAGTTGATCTATATAAGCTGGGTTCAGTAACATGACTTCTGAGTCCAAATCTCCTTTTTCAAGGTATGTCTTTTCTACTGGATTGTGGTGTACTCTAGTTGACCTGGACCCAACAAGTAAGAGTGACAGTAGATTCACATTGCAAACTCAACCTGGTTATCAACAGTCATTTCAAGGGTAAACTTTACTAGTTTGTAAGGTTAAACATGAATCTAGTCTACACACTCAATTATGATAAGACCAAAATCTTAGTAATAATGTTCATGAAAGAACTATCATGAAAGAACTCCTTAATTGAACTAGCTTTTGTTTGGACAAGTCTCTGAATTTGTATATAATATTCTTTAAGTTTCCAATTAATGAAAGGGCCAGGAATCCTGAATTTACCAGTATCTCTTAGCCTGATGATCTCTTTACTGGTTGTCAAGATGCATGATATGTTTACAAGCCAGAAATGCACTCCAGTGAAGCTGAAAGCGAATGAAGGAGTGATCTTGTGAATTCATTGCCATCAACTCACTTCAGCATAGACCTTTTCACAAAGAAATGCAATATTAACCGTTTCCTAGTTTTTCCTTGTTTCCTAGTAGAAACAAGTTTGCTCTATTTGAGACACATTTTTATACAAGTAGCTATGTAATCAATATCCAGAGGTTTTATCAAAAACAGAATCATTTGTAGTATTTAACAAGTAGCTCTTAAAAATGTGACATGCAATTTTTAATCTTTTTACTAAACTTGAACATATCTACTTTTAGAACATTTTTCTCTCCAAACTAAGCTAGCAAAAACAATAAAGATAAGAAAATAATAATTTAAAAGAAAACGAGATAATACATAGTTTCACTAGACAGGATGGTACGAATTCACCAATGGCTGTTATACTGTATATTGTTGTCTTCACGTAAGTTGCTCAGTTTACCAGATATAAACATGCAAAATTGGTCAAAATACATAAAAAATTAGGCATTAACTGTTCCCCTCAATAAACCACCAGACAGACATTAGTAGGACAGTTATGCCAGATATGTATATATAGAAAGAGAGCCTTACTACTTTCTTCTTCTTCTTTCCCTCATCCCAGTTCATTCCCTTTAATGGTTTCATCAAACTTCCATTCTTACATATGGTAATCTGAGCAACTTTGTTGAAGATAGTGATATGTAATATAACAACCACAGTTAATCCTTATCACTTGGTTGGAAATCCCATATCATTTTTTTTTCCTTGCATCTTTTTTGTTTCTTTTTAAATAAAAGCACAAAACCATATTAACAAACAGACACAAATTAGCATAAAAAATAGTACAATCAAAACTGATCTACAGACAAGGTGACATGGACTCAACAGTGGTTGTTGCTTTACACATTGATATCTTCAAAGTGTACATATATGAACCCAGATACAGACATGCAAAATTGGTCACAAATTAATCCACTTTTTTTTTTTTTTTGGCTGTACGGGGGATCGAACTCAGGACCCTGAGCTTGCTAGGCAGGCGCTTATTCCACTGAGCTATATCCCCAGCCCCAATTAATCCTCTCAACAACAGAAAAACGCAAAAAACAAAAAACCAAAGACAAAAAAAAAAACAAAAAACAAAAAACCCAAAAACAAAAGCAAAAAAAAATACCACCAATACTTGCTGCTTTACATATTGATATCTTCGAAGTGTGTGTTCAGGATAACACATACAGACATAAAAGATTGATTGAATAACGCGTCATCAATTATTCCTTACCATTAAGTGATATAATACAATAGTAGAACCATGTTAGCAAATCCTGCATATATACATACATACATTTTTGCCTCTTTCTTTTCTCCTTTCCCTCTTCCCATCTGTTCTTTCTTTTTGAACAGATTTCCTTCATGTCTCTTAGTTTATATTCCCACCCTCAGGTTCTTACATCAGTGATACAATACGTTGTCTGCACATGTACCGCTGATTTATTTCACTTATGAGTATGGACTCCAGTTTTGATCACTTGCCTACAAAGTCCCCAAAACTGTCTTTCTTTATAGCTGAATAATATTCCATTATATAAAAATGCCACAGTTTTTTAATCCAGTCTTCTGTGGATGGACACTTGGATTGTATCCACATTTTAGCTATGACAAATTGTGCTGCTATAAACATGGGTGCACATATATCAGCGTGATATGATGTTTTCAGATCTTCTGGGAAAATACCCACAAGAGGAATAGCTGGTTTCAATGGAACCTCTAGACCTAGTTTGCTGAGAAATTTCCGAACGGCTCTCCACAGTGGTTGCACCAGTCTGCATTCCCACCAGCAGTGTAATAGAGTCCCTATTTCTCAACAGCCTCGCCAGCATTTGTTATTGGATGACTTTTTCATACTGGCCAGTCTTACTGGGGTGAGATGAAATCTTGATGTTGCTTTTATTTGCATTTCTCGAATGACTAAGGATGTGGAACATTTTCTCATATATTTATTTGCCATTTGTATTTCTTTGTCTGAGAAGTGTGTATTCATCTCAGATGCCCATTTCTGAATTGGGTCTTTGAATTTGGACAAGTACATGTTTTTTAATTCTTTGTATGTTCTAGATGGAAGACCTTTGTCTGAGGGACAGCCAGCTAGGATTTTTTCCCAATTTGTGGGTTTTCTTTTTACTTTGCTGGTGATTTCTTTAGATGAACAAAAACTTTTCAGTAGGATGAGGTCCCAATTATTGATTCTTTGAAGTGTTTCCATTGCAGTTTCATTTTTGTTCATGAACTCTCTGTCTACACCTATGTCTTCAAGATTTTTACCTACTTTCTCTTCCAATAGATTTAGAGTTTCTGTTTTAATATTTAGGTCTGTGATCCATTTTGACCTCAGTTTGGTGCATGGTGATAGACTGGGGTCTATTTTCAGTTTTCAGCAAGAGGCAAGCTAGTTTTTCCAGCACCATTTGTTAAACAGGCCTTCTTTTTTCCAGTGGGTTTGATTGACCCCTTTGTCACATATTAGGTAGCTGAGTGGGTTTTTTGTTGTGGTTGCATCTTCCAGTCTGTTCCATTGATCCTCAGGTCTGTTATTTAGCCAGTAACAGGTTGATTTTATTACAGCAGCTTTGAAGTATGATTTCAGGTCAGGGATTGTGATTCCACCTGACTTGTCCTTATTGCCTAGGATTGCTTTTGCTATTCTGGGTCTCTTCTGGTTCCAGATGAATTTGAGGCATATTTTCTCTAGATCTGTGAGGTATGCTAACGGTAATTTAATGGGAATTGCATTGAATCTGTACAACAGTTTTGGTAGTATGGCCATTTTTATAATGTTGTTTCTTACTAACCATGAGCAGGGTATGTTTTACCATTTATTGAAATCCTCTTTGATCTCCTTTTCCAGAGTACTGTAGTTTTCACTGAATAAATCTTTCACATTCTTTGTTAGATTGATTCCTAAGTATTTCA
Organism: Dinomys branickii; assembly: GCA_004027595.1. Classification (NCBI taxonomy): domain Eukaryota; kingdom Metazoa; phylum Chordata; class Mammalia; order Rodentia; family Dinomyidae; genus Dinomys; species Dinomys branickii. The sequence goes on from PVLD010000655.1 coordinate 246,255, forward strand.
GTTTCTTGGTTGCTATTGTAAAGGGTATGGCTTCCTCAATTTCTCTCTCAGGCTGTTTGTTGTTCATGTATAGGAATGCTATTGATTTTTGGGTGTTGACTTTGTATCTGGCTACACTGCCGAATTTGTCAATTAATTCCAGGAGTTTTCTTGTGGAGTTTTTGGGGTCCTCCATGTATACTATCATGTCATCTGCAAATAGTGATACTTTGACTTCTTCCTTTTCTATCCTTATTACTTTTATTTCTCTCTCTTGTCTGATTGCTCTGGCTAGTGCTTCCAGAACTATGTTGAATAGGAGTGGTGACAATGGACATCCTTCTCTTGTTCCTGACTTTAAAGTGAAAGTTTTCAGTTTATGTCCATTTAGTATGATGTTGGCTGTTCGTTTGTTGTAGATGGCTTTGATCAGATTGAGGTAGAGGCCATCTATTCCTATTTTTTCTAAGGTTTTTAACATGAATGTATGTTGGACTTTATCGAAAGCCTTCTCTGCATCTATTGAGATGATCATGTGGTTTTTGTCTTTGTATTAATATAGTGTATTACATTAACTGATTTGCGAATACGGAACCATCCCTGCATTCCTGGAATGAAACCTACCTGGTCGTGGTGTATCATTCTCCTTATGATTCGCTGTAATCTATTTGCCAGTATTTTGCTGAGTATCTTTGCATCTATGTTCATTAGAGAAATTGGCCTGTAGCTCTTTCTTGGTTTGGTCTCTCTCTGGTTTTGGTATCAGTATAATACTTGCCTCCAGAAATGTGTTGGGGAGAGTTGCTTCCTTTTCGATTTCATTGAAGAGTTTGAGAAGTGTTGGCATTAGATCTTCTCTAAATGTTTTATAGAATTCTGCTGTGAATCCATCAGGGCCTGGGCTTTTCTTTATTGGTAAGTTTTTGACGACGTTTTCAATCTCATTAATTGATATTGGTTTGTTCAGGATTTTTACGTCTTCCTGATTCAATTTTGGCAAATTATACCTTTCTAGGAATTTGTCCATTTCTTCTGTATTTCCTATCTTCTGGGAATACAGATTTTCAGAGTAGGTATTAATGATCTTTTGTATTTCTTTTGGATCTGTAGTGACTTCATCCTTTCCATTCCTTATTGCATGAATTTGAGATCTTTCCCTTCTTTTTTTGGTAAGATTGCCTAGGGGTTTATCAATTTCATTTATTCTTTCGAAGAACCATCTCTTTGATTCACTAATTTTTTGTAGAGTTTTCTTCATTTCAATTGCATTAATTTCTGCCCTGAGTTTTATAATCTTCTCCTTTCTTTGGGCTCTTGGTTTGGCTTGTTGATCTTTTTCTAAGAGTTTGAGGTGTATCATTAGGTTATTTATTTGCTCTCTTTCTATTTACTTTGTATATGAGTTCATTGCTATAAATTTCCCTCTGAGGACTGCTTTCATTGCATCCCACAGATTCCCGTAGGTTGTACTTGCGTTTTCATTTATTTGTAGGCAATTTTTAATTTCTTCTTTAACTTCTTGTGTGACCCATTGGTTATTCAGGAGGTTGTTGTCTAATTTCCACGTGTTTATGTGGTTTTTGGGGTTCTCTTTGTCTTTAATTTCCAATTTTATTGCACTGTGGTCCGACAATATGTATGAGATAATTTCAATTATTTTGCATTTAGGTAGATATGCTCTATGGGCTAGAATGTCATCTATTTTAGAGAAAGACCCACGTGCAGCTGAGAAAAATGTGTATTCTAATGTTGTGGGGTGGAACACTCTGTATACATCTCCTAAGTCCATGTGTTCACACTTTTGGTTCAGGTCTGTTATTTCTTTGCTGAGTTTCTCTCAAGTTGACCTATCTATTTGTGTCAGAGGGGTGTTTAGGTCTCCCATTAAAATAGAGTTATTAGTTATTTGATTTATCACGTCTGTTAAGATTTGACTTGTAAAGTTAGGTGCTCCATTGTTTGGTGCATAAATGTTTAGGATTGTTACCACTTCCTCTTGCAGCTTTCCCCTAGCTAGTATGTAATGGCCTTTTTGTCTCTTTTGATTGTTTTTGGTTTGAAGTTTACATTTTTTGCAAACATAATAGCTACCCCTGCTTTTTTCTGGGGACCTGTTGCAAGGAGAATTGTTTTCCAACCTTTAACTTTCAACCTGTGGATTTCCTTTTGAGTAAAACGTGTTTCCTGTATACAGCATATTGTTGGATTGTGTTCCTTAATCCACTCTTCCAATCTTTTCCTTTTGACTTTTGAGTTGAGCCCATTTACATTAATGGTTATCATGGTTATATGTTGGCTTATTCTAGTCATGTTATTTACTTGATGTTTTTCTTCGTTTGGTGACTGTTTACTTGCTTGTTCTGCTTAGGGAGTTATTTCTAGTGTTGTTCTTGGAGTTGTGGTCTCTTTTTTCTCTGTCTAGAATATCTTTTAGTGCTGTTTGCAATGCTGGTTTGTCACTCATGAAGTTCTTCAGTTGTTCTTTGTCGTGGAAATATTTTATTTCTCCATTGAATTTGAGGGATAGTTTTGCAGGATACATCAGTCTGGGTTGGAAGTTGTTTTGTCTCAGAATCTGCAATATCTCGCTCCAAGCTCTTCTTGATTTCATGGTTTCTGTTGAGAAGTCTGCTGTGATTCTGATAGCCTTTCCTTTATAGGTGATCTGTTTCATTTCTCTAGCAACTTTTAATATTGTGTTCTTTTGCTGGATATCTGGGATCTTGACTATTATATGCCTGTGTGTGTTTTTCTTTGGGTTATGGATCATTGGGGTTCTATATGCCTCGATTAACTGAACTTCAGTATCTTTTACCTTGTTTGGGAAATTTTCTGCTATTATTTCAGCAAACGTTCATTTTATATCATTTGTGAGATCTCCTGCTGTTTCACACACTCCTATAACTTGAGTATTGTTACGTTTTGCCTCATCTTGGAGCTGTTTGATTGGCTTTTCTTGTGTCTTTGATGATATCATGAGATTCTTCCTTTCATGCTCATAAGCTGCCATGCTGTCTTCAAGTTCTGAAATTCTATCTTCAGTTTCTTTTAAGCAGTTTTGCATGCTTTCAGTGTAAGTTTTCAAATCCTTGCCTTCTCTTTGGACCTGTTTCATTCTTGGTAATTCATTCCTAAATTGCTCTTGTAATGTTTCCATTTGTTTCTTATTTTTTTCTAGTCTTTTGTCTATTTCTTCTCTATGTGTACAGAACATTTCTTCCATCATTGTTTTCAGCTCGTTTTTTGTCTGAGAGATCATTGCAGGTATGTGGCTTATTTCTGCTTTAAGCTCTTTTATGGTCTGTTGGAGTTGTTTCATTTCGGATGCAATCGTTTCATAACTTGCAGGTATGTGGCTTCCTGGTTCCCCTGTATCCTCGCATTCAGAACTTGTTCTGGGTGGGTTTGAGTTTTGATACTGCATTTTGTTCCTCTGTTTTCCCATTTTTGGGTATCAGATTCAAAATGTGGAGCTATAAATTCCCCAGGCAGTTCAGCAGGCAAAGGTCTGCTGCAGAGACTGCTCCAATGATTCCTTCTCTTTGGGAGAATGTCCCTTAAGCTGTCTGCTGAGATTTCCGCTTCTACTCCCTACCCCAAGACCTGGCTGGGGCGCATAAACAAGTCGCCGCCCCAGGGACCTTGCAGGCAGGCCACTCAGGTGTTCCTCCCTGGGTGGAGCTCCTCCCCCCCTCACAAATCCCGTCGGGGCGCCTAGCCTGCTCTTCTGACCCGGGGATCCTGCAGTCAGTAAAGCTGCTTGGATGTCCCTCGCTGGGCGGAGCTTCTTCCCGACTCAGAGGAAACCGGTCAGGGCGCCCAATCAACTCACCCTGGGATCGTGCAGACGGGAATGCTGTTCAGGTGTATCTCCCTGGATCAAGGTTCTTCCTGACTCAGAAATCCTGCTGTGGTGTTCACTAGGCTCTCCCGTTCGGAGATCCGTGCTGGAAGGAGATCCTGGTGCTCCCTGGCGCTTTCCCGCCTCCTCGGCTTTCTCGCAGGAGCCGCCAACCGCAGCTGCCACAGTTCGCGCGGCCCCGGCTGCGGGGGCGAGGCTCTGAGTGGGATCCCGGACGCTGCCCAGATTGGCGCAATCTGCCCCAGGAGCGCGTTCTCTGAGTTTACTCTGCTCCGCGGCCACCAACAAATCCTGGTTACAGCTGCCTCCGAGCCGATCGGGTTCAGGAGCTGGTAGTGTCCGTCCCGTCGCAATCGCTCTCTCAGCTGTACATGGATTGAGCCAAGCTGCGGCCCAAGCACCGAGCTGATTCCTCGGGCCTCCCGTATCATTTCTGATATCCTTGCTTTGTTTTATTTGTATTTTACTATTGTTCTTTTTTCACTATTCTTTTTAGAATAAAAAATTAAAAACAATAAAGATAATTGCTTTCCTTGTTATTAGGAGTAAGAAAACATAAACAACTGCAGTATAATAATCATTGTAATGTAAAAAAAATCACTGCAAACTATGTATCTCATGCATTTTCTTCATCTCCGGAAAAAAGTATCCCACACCCATAATTTAGAGGAGAGTGTTATTTTGACTAACAGTTACAGTCCCTGGTCGGCTGGCCTCCGAGGACAAAAGCACTGTGGAAGAGCATATCTGAGGAAAGCTGGTCAATGCACAGCAACCAAAAGGCACAAAAAGAGAAGGGAGGAGCTGGGGAGGGCGCTCGACCACCCGGGTCACATGTCCTAGGACCTGCCTCTTCCAACGAAACTCTCATTCCTTTTTTCTCTTTTTTCTTTTTCTTTTAAAAGTAAAAGAAGAAAACATGTTAACAAACAGACATTCATTTAGAAAATAATGTAAGAACGATACAAACAATACAGAGTTACAGACAAAGTGGTAGGAAATTAACAACGGTTGTTGTCTTACATATTGATATCTTCAAAGTGGTTTCTCAGGAAAACAAATAGAGACATGCAATATTGATCAAACAAGTGATCACTAACTGTTCCTTTCAGTAATGTACTAGAAGATAGTAGTACCACCGTTAGCTATCCTGTACATATATACGTACATGATTTCCCCTTCTTTCCCTTCTCCTTTCCCACAGCCCAGTTGCCCTTTACTTTTGAGCATTTTCCTTTCATTTCACAATGTCTACCACACCTCCTAGTTTTTATTCAGTCTTTCAGGTTCTTACACTGATGAGACAATACGTTGCGTACACATGCAGGTCTGATTTATATCACTTATGAACATGGTCTCTAGTTGTGAACATTTACCTATAAAAGCTCCGAGTTTATCTTTCACTCCTACCGGTACTTTTAGCTATGGATTCAACACATGGTGTATCCCCTGCTGAGCTGTGTTCCCATGACCCAGTCATCATGAAAAGCCTATCTCAGAACTGGACATTTGAACAACAACATAAATCTGAAACATAGCCTATGTCTTCTCCATCTGTACATCTACATGTATGTCTTGAGTGTGTATCAATTTAGAAACTAAAGTGATATGAAATACTGCTGACATTTCAAGCTGGTTTTTGAGAATACAATTTCCACACAGGTATAATGAGGATTTCTACAGCTTGGAAAACGGCCTGCCAAATGACCACTGTTTTCTAAAGAGGTCATTTAATAAAAAGACTGTACCCTTTAATAAAATCTACAAGTGAAAATTTTAGTATGCTTTTCACCTGCTATGTAACAAAAGTGAAGAATCATTACTTAGAATTTTCTAGGGAACAAAGTAGAAAAGAATTTTGAATTAGTCTGAGATTTTAAATCTCCAATTTTGGCATGTTAGACCCCTACATTGCTACTTAACATTGGAAATATATAGACGAAAATCTTTATTCCACCTAAAAAGTAAGAGTAGGCATTAATTTTATGCTACAGTATTTATTTCACCTGTATTATTCAGAATACATTATATAGTTTTTGTAGTTAATGAAATACAGGTTTCTAGATACTGGATGATTTCATAAATGATACTCTCTAGTCACTTAGTGTAATGGTAAAGTTGCTCCATTTTGGTCTCAATTCTAATTTTCTTAATTCATGAAATTCAACTTAGAGCTCTAATATTTAAGTCACTTCAATCAGTTAAAGTTTTCTAATCAAATCTGTATAAGACATTTCATTAATGTGTTTATTAATTAAATTTTAAGGCAAAATACAAAATTCAACATTTCATTAAAATGAATTAATCAACTGTTAAACAATCTTTGTGACATTACTTTTCTCATGAAAGCCACTTAAAGAGTTCCAGATTCTCTTTTTGTACTGGGAATCAAACTCAGGACCTTGTGCTTGCCAGGTAGATTCTGTACTGCTGAACTATATGCCCAGCCTTAGTTCCAGATTTTAAACATGATGGTAAGTGTACCACATTTTTAGAGTTCTAAGTAAAGATTTTTTTTCTATGAGATGGGGTTGTTCTACACTGCACAGACTTCAAGCTCCTGGGCTTCCACAAACCTCCTGGATCAGCCTCCCCAGTAGGTAGAAAATACAGGCTACATATACATTCCAGTGCTCCGTAATCAAGGGTAAGAATTTTTATAGTTAATAATCATTTGCCCAACCCAAATAAAATTAACTCTAATTTCAATTTTGAAATCTCAGAAGAGCTCAAGATTTTACCATCTCTTTCTGGTTCAATAAAAATCTGGTGGTCATAGTGTTTCAGGAAAAAGAATCTATAATAATAAATAAATCAATAGGATTTAAAATAACCCCAAAGTACAATTTAATGAAAATTTGCACAAATATCTTAGAGAACCCTAGGTCTCAGGCCTTCTGAGAGTTCTGGACCAGGAACGTGAAAGACTACAGGAATTTCTGCAGCGCTCCAAGCAGGGGCACAACTGTTGTGAATGTGAGTACCTACAGATATGCCTTGATTGGCAGCTGACTGTTTGTTTTGTGCTCATGTACATGAGTGTATGTTTTGCAGGCCTGGTTGGTCCATTTATCGACTTCATGTTTCATTTCTTTCTGTGGACAGAGAGCGTCACTGTGCTTTTCAGTGTATATGGAGGAAGACAACAACCCCTTGATCTCAAATCAACAACTTGGATCCAGCCCCACATAGGCATCACCTATTTCCTTATCAAGTCAGTTATTCTTCTGGTAGGTGAGAACACAAAGGTCATAAGTAATTGATCTGATCAGGTTTCCCTCTAAAGGCTATTTCCTCAAAGTATCTTTAACAACCTCTTCAAATTTTGCATCCTGTGATGACTTCAATAGTCCATATTCCAAAAATATACTTTGTGTTCAAATAGAAATGGTTACAGAAGTAAATGTATACTGATTATCTCCTCCGATAGACAGTATTCTAAATTCTTCACATGTATGTTTAATTCTCACAACACTCTACAGTTCTAAAATTATCTCCTTGTCCCAGGCATAAAGTGGGGAAACTCCCTGAAGTTTAGAAAACGAGAAGTGGTAGAGGCGAGAATCTGACAGCAGGCCACCCAGATGCAGAGTGTCGGTACTCACACACTAAACTGATTCATTCGGAAACGCTGAGTTGAGGTTGAACTAATGCTTCATTTTTGCTAGAAGATTTTGTACCACCTTTAATACACGATGGTGAATTATATATTTCCCAGAATGGAATGTATCATCAAGATTCAAAAATTTATGCACCCATTCACTCTATTTTCATGGACCTCTGAAAGGCACTTGTATACTGGCCTTTGGAAAATGTTTCTGTAATTTTACTTCCATTTTGAGTTAGTAAGCTAATACATAAGAGACAACTGTACAAGGAAATAGGGTAAAAGTCAAATATATTTATTTTTTAGTTTGACTGCCCCCTCTGGAATTCATATTGGAACTTAAATTTATGTATCAATGGTATCCAAGATGAGGCCTAGAAGAATCAATTGGAATTAAGCAATCTTCTCAGTGTGGGGTCCTTATGATGAAACGAGGGGCTTGAAGAGAAAAGGAGGAATGACAAATTCTTGTTTTGTCTTGTTGTGTGATGCCTTCCACCGTGTTATGACACAGCAAGAAGTTCCTCACTAGAAGTTGGCCAAATAGCTCTTAGAATTTCTAGCCTCCAGAACCAAGACCTAATAAAACCTCTCTTCCTTATAAATTACCCATATCAAGTAGTTAGTAATAGCAGCAGGAAATTGATGAAGACATTGCTTTAATTTTAATTGATTATACAATTCTCTTTATGTAAGTTTTTAAATTCATGAACATAGCAATAGGAATAGATAAAAGCAAATTGCATAGGCAACAAAATTTATTTATTTGTTCAAAATATCAATAGTATGTTTTTTCATGAATAAATGGAAGCAAAATGTTAACTAGTACTTAAATGGGACATAATGCTCTAAGAATTTGTAGCTCAGAGAAATAGTAACTTAGGACAGGTATAACTTAGTTAAATTACTTAGAGATAACTTCATAGCAAACTCAAAGTAGGAACTAAAGAAGTATTTCACTTTTAGAAGTATTTTATGAGAGACAATCAGCACCCCTCTCACAAAACAGAAATTTGTGCTTCAAATAACATTTACTTCATACTTATTAGGATGCAGGAAACAGTCTTGTATTTTTAGAAAACAATATCAAATATGACAGAAATTTTTCCGCACATTTTCATGACTTATCCTGACACTGACCACTCAAATAATCAAGAAAAAAATCCACATTCAAAGAAGAGAAAAATGCATATAAAAACATAAGATATGCTGTAGAGTGGACATGACATTTAAACAAGACAGGTATTCTGATGGGAAATGAGTAAATTCTAAGGAAAGAGCACATCCTGACTTAAGTACAGAGAGGAAAAAGAAAGTCATTCATTTCATGGTGACCTTGTATCTTCGAAAGGAAGACTAAGGAGTGACATATTTGGGGTCAGCAGAAGCTAGGGGAACCCTTCAGGTCTGACCTGCTAAGTAGAGGCCACAGTGTGAATTAGGAGGCATCTGTGCAGTCAAGAAAGTGCTGTCTTAATTTCCAGTTTCCAGGGCTCTCATCCAAGGACAGTCCTCCTCTTCAGGGATCGTTTGGCACACTTGAGACATTTTTAGTTATCATAACCACTTTACTGTAGTATTTAATATTACATAAAAATTAATTTAGACTTTAACACTAAATTTAATACTTAATACATTAGGACAAAAATGCACTTGCTTTTTGGCATTTAAGGGGAAAATAATATGAACATTCATTTCTGAAATCAATGGACTAAATATTTCATTAAATTTTCTTCTGATTATCTAAAAAGCTGCCTGGACTCTAAAACAATCTTTTCTTGAAATTTGATTTTAAAGAGAAGAAAAATAACAGAGTTTCAAAACAGGTTTTGGAGAGTAACATCAACAAATACATTGTATATCGCTGTCTTTGTAGTAGTTATTCAGAGTACAAGATATAGGCATAAAATCTTGTCCAAATGATATTAGCACAAACCTTTCCTTTCAATGAAATAAGAGAAACTAGCTTTATAACTATCTTAAATATTTTGTGTATAAATATATTTTTTCCATTTTCCCTTCCTTTCTTTCCTCCTTCCTCTATCACAGTCTGTCTTTTCTTTTGAATGGTTTATTCTGAATTCATAATATCTATTTTTATATTTTGGATTATATTTAATCACTCAGTTACTCAAAGTACTGTGACAATACAATCTTTACATATCTGGATTTAATTTATTTCATTTATGAGTATGGTCTCTAGCTGCATCCATTTACCTACAAAACTCTCAAATTTATCCTTCTTTATAGGTGAGTAGTACTCCATTTTTTAAAAATCTACATCTCCTTTACCCATTCCTCAGTTGATTGGCATTTGGGTTGTTTCTAAGATTTAGGTATTACAAATCATACTGCTATAAACATGGGTGCATATACATCACTATGATATGGTGTTTTTAACTCTTCTGGGAAGATAGCCAAAAGAGAAATACCTGGGTTAAATAGGACCTCTAATCCTAGTTTTTTGAGGAACTTCTACATGGATTTCCACAATGGTTGCACCATTCAGCACTGCCACCAGCAATGGAGAACGGTTCCTTTTTCCCCACAGCCCCTCTGGCATCTGTTATCCGTTGATTTTTCTGGGTGATTGCCATTCTTTCTTAGATGAGATGAAAATCTAAGCGCTGTTTTAATTTGCATATGTTAAATGACCAATGATGTTGAATACTTTTTCATATATTTACATTCATATTTCTTCATTGGAGAAGTGTACATTCATCTCAGATGCCCATTTTTGAATTGGGTCTTTGAATTTGGGGGTCTGCTTTTTAAAATTCTTTATATGTTCTAGATATAAGTCCTTTCTCTAAAGGATGACAGTCTATAAATTTCTCCCACTCTATGTGTGTTTTTTTCACTCTGTTGGTGATTTCTTTTGTTGTGCAAAACCTTTTCAATAAGATGACATGTCATTCGGTGCTTCTTTATAGAATTTCTCTTGCAGTGTGAGTTTTATTCATGCACTCTGTGCCTACCCCTATGTCTTCAAGATTTCTAGCTAATTTCTCTTCCAGTAGATTTAGTGTTCCTGTTTTAATATTTAGATCTTTAATCCATTTGGACTCTAGTGCATGATGATAGACATGGGCCTAGTTTTAGCCTTTTGCATGTGGAGAGCCCATTTCTCCAGCACCATTTATTAAAGAGGCTGTCTCTCTTCTAGTGAGGAGGTCTGGCTCCTTTGTAAAACATAAGGTGGCTGAGCATATTTTGGGTTGTGTCTGCATTTTCTATTCTGTTCCTTTGAGTCTCATGCCTGTTTTGTTTTGTTTTGTTTTGTTTTGTTTTGTTTTTGCCAGTACCTTGCAGATTTTATCACACAGTAGCTTTGTAGCGTACTTTCAGTTCTCGGATTGCGATGCCCCCTGACTTGCTTTTATTGCCCCGGATTGCCTGTACTATTTTAGGCATCTTCTGGTTCCAAATGAACTTTACAAATGTTTCCTCTAGATCTGTGAGATATGCTAATGGTATGTTGATTGGGATTGCATTAAATCTCTATAGAAATTTTGAGAGTAGGCCATTGTTACTGTGTTGGTTCTTCTTACCCATGAAAAAGGGATCTCTTTCCTTTTTCTGATCCATTCAGTCTCCTTTTATAGGGTACTGTAATTTTTACCATACAGAACTTTTACACTCTTTGTTAGGTTGATTCCCAAATATTTCATTTTTTTAGATGCTATTGTGAAGGATGTGTTTTTCCTAATTTCTCTCTGTGAGTTTGTTGCTTGTGTACAGGAGTGTTATTGATTTTTAAGTGTTGATTTTGTATCTGGCTATGCTACTAATTTGGATATTCAATCTATACATCTTTTGGTGGAGTTTGGGGGGGTACTCTATGTAAAGGATCATGTTACCTGCAAATAATGATGATTTAACATCTTCGTTTCCTATGATTATTCCTATTCTTTCTCATGTAATTGCTCCAGCCAATGTTTCCAGAACGATATCAAATGGAAGTGGTGATAATGTAGATCCTTGTTCTGTTCTTCATTTTAGAGTGAAAGCTTTCAATTCTTGACCACTTAATATTATGTTAGCTGTTCGTTTGTCATAGATAGCTTTTATAAGATTGAGGCAAATACCATCTATTGAATTTTCTATAATTTTCTATTGATTTTGAGCATGAATGGGTTCTAGACTTTACCAAATGCTTTTTCTGCATCTATTGAGATGATTCTGTGATTTCTGTCTTTGGTTCTGTTAGTGTGATGTATTACATTTATTAATTTGCATATGTTAAACCATTCCTGCATCCTTTGGAGGAATCCTACTTGGTCATGTTGTATAATATCCTTGATGATTTACTGTATTCTGTTTGCCAGGATCTTACTGAGGATTTTTGCATCTATGTTCATTAGGGAGATTGGTCTCTATTTTTCTTTTTTGGTTTTTTTTTTTTTTTTTCTGGTTTTGGAATCAGGGTAATACACTTGCTTCCAGGAATAATTATGGAGGTACAGCTTCCTTTTCAGTGTCCGTAAAGAGTTTCAGCATTAGTGGCATTAGTTCTTCTCTACATTTCTTCCAAAAGGCAAAAGATTTATATGATCTGAAGAGAAATCAGAGTATTAAATTTCTTGTAGAATTCCATAGTGAATCCATCAGGGCTTGGTCTTTTCTTTGTTGATAAATTTTCAATTACAATTTCAATTGCATGGGCTGGTATTGGGCTTTTAGAATATTTATATCTTCTTCATTTCATTTTGGTAATTTGAGTATGTCTAGGAATCTGTCCATTTCTTCTGTGTTTTCCTTCTTTTTTTTTTATTTTTATTTTTTTTTATTTTACAAACATAAAAGTACAAAAACATATTGGCAAACAGACACCCATTATCATAGAAAATAGTACAATCACAACTAATCTA